>JACN01100756.1:0-14538 GCA_000787155.1 Scartelaos histophorus
CAATAAAAATAATTATATAAAAAAAAATTAAAAAAAGACATCGCAACGACATACCCATAGAAACAAGCAGGTGAAGGACCGCCTACCACGCAGAAAAGTTACACAATGCAGCTTTAAATGGCTGGCGTGGGGATTAGGATGAGTGCATTGGATGACAAAAACAAATAGGACTCAAGGGCCATACCTGAATGAAAGAGATGCCCACTTCCACCTCCGCCAGACAAGCGGATTAACCTTTGACACACCCCCGTAGCCCTACTAATCTGTCCACCAATCAGACGCCTCCGCCGGCCCTGCCCCTGACACCTCTTAAGAAAATGACTTTGCGGAGACGGGGCGGCGGAGCGTGGGCCGGCCTATCTCTTTTCTATCTCGTTGCTTCCGTGCATTCTCAATTTTGAAAAGGCAATAAGAGTGGAAGCCTAAAATTGCATTAGGAAATCTGTGCGTCTCCTCGGGGACGGTGTAGTTTGTGACGGAGCGCAGATGTGCCCCTCCAAACATGGCCGCCGCTCCGGAGGATAATTGCGGGGCTGACGGTAAGTGACAGGGACATGGCAGCGGCAATATGGAGGGGGAGAGGGGAGGGAGGGCGGCTCGGATCAAAGCGACTGTACATACGTGAAATGCAAACACGTCGAGGATTGTGGGAAATATTTTTGATCGGGTTGTGTTGTCAGAAAGGGAAACGTGTTAGTACTTCAAGTGTCAAAATTACGGCAATACAACGTGTACACTGGGGCTAGAAAAATATATTAAATCAACTGGGAAATAACATAACTCTACAACTTAAATAAATAATAAAACTACAACTTATTTAATAGCAATGGACAAAATGTACTTAATTTTACTGTAGTACTTGAAGTATTGAGTAAGTTCTACTTTATAATCACCAATAAGTTTTAAGGGTTTTACAGTCGCTGCTCCCAAACCCAGAAATACTAAAGTCCTTCTGCCCGTCGACTATATATTTGTGGCTGGGCAGTAGTAGGTTGGCGGTTCAAATCCAGCTCTCGACATTGAAAAAAATATACTTTGGGAGGTCGGATCCACTGACCCACAGGTTGGCGGTGTGATTCCGGCTCCCACAGATGAATGCTTTTGTTGTGTCCTTGGGCAATACACTTAACCACCTCGCCCCTGGTGTCTGTGTACACTTTTTTTTGAATGGGTGAGTAGTTCCTTGTGCTTTGAGCCTTGAAGGTGGAAAAAAAACTATATAAAAATGTACATCAGTAAATACTAGACATATATTGTAATATTAACTTAATTATTTCACCACACCAATGCAATTATGACAATATTTTACATATTTTATTTAATCTGTTTACATAAATATGACTTAACTAACTAACTTAAAACAAAAAAAACTGACGAGAAAATGTACCTGATATTACAGCAATAAAATTTACTTAAAAAGTGCTCGTGCAAACTGTTATGGGGATTTTTTTCTAGTAAATCTTGAGCAAAACAAGTTATTTTTTCAGTGTAGCTCAGTTGGTTCGTTCCAGCGCTGACAGATTAATACTGTTGTTGTGTCCTTGGGCAAGACACTTAACGCACCCCACCCCTTGTGTCTGTGTGCACTGGTGAAGCACTTTGAGTCACGTGAAAATGGAAAAGCGCTGTATAAAAATGTGATAATTTGCTATTTACTGATATTACGCATCCACAGACCTGTTTTATTTTTCTGTAACGGAGCTCAACAGTCCCACTTTAGTTTCAAAAGTAAATTTTTCTTTCATTTTTCCTCATATTATTATTATTTTATTATTAACAAGTTAAACTAAACCAACTGGACTTAGCTTTTGAAGCCCTGATGAAGCTGCCGAGTTGGTACCAAAACATCAGCTCCAAAAGTTAAGCAAGTCCAGCTGGTTTAGTTTAACTCATTATATAATATCTTAATCCTAGGCGTCTCAAATTTGCATACATTTTTTCTTGCTTGTTTCTATGGATACGTCATTGCTCTGCTTGGAATGTCCCACAGTGCGACATTAAACACTCCACTTTACATTTATTCAATTACAGATGGTTTTATTGCTCAAAAATACCTAAAAAAACAGAAATTCTCCACAGATCTGACCTGTAACTTGGTCTGGTTTAGTCTCCATGAAGATAGAAAGGTTTAATGCCGCACTGTGAAACATTCCAGAGAAAGCAGAAACATCTCCATCCCCAGAAAAGCACATTTAAAGCCCAAGATTTGGCAAAACGATTTAATAACTTAGCAGTTTCAGCTACAGAAACAGGCTTTAAATAAAATGATGTGTCTTGTGCTCATTAGTTCACATGTAGCTGATTAGCCCCGAGCTTTCAAACTTTTAATATGACTTTTTATCTGAAAGTCGGTAAGTTTACTTCTGGAACCGGGGGTGGGCGACAGGGAATTTAACAGGCAACCAGATTACATGACTTTTCCATGGCTTTTTAAATTCCCTAAGGACATAATATAGTGACCAAATGACACTTAAATGTGATGCTTCAGTTGCAACACAATTACTTCATGTTAGGGCTGTTCCAATGCTGATATCGGTATTGCAAAAAAGCTCAGACACTGCACACTTTTCAGGTATTGGTATCAGGAATACTCAGCCCAAGTCACCGATCTTTTTTTTTTCCAAAGACCCAAAAAAACGTCCAGGAGGAATTTCGAAATTATCCAAAAAATGTCCAGGATTTTGACAATTGCAGCTTTGTGCTATTGCGTCTAAACTCCGACATTTATCGAGCGTATTTCGAAAGCATATTAGCGACTGCGGTGAGGTTGGATGATCGTGACGTCGTTCTTCACGTCTCAAACTCTACACCACTTTTTATTCCTTGTATTGGCGGAGATATTTTCAGAAACCCCTGCCGGAAAAGTTTGCAGTGTCGTGAACTCGGACACACGGGAATAGTCTGTTCTGTTCAGACGTCCCGATAAAGGCTCAAGTCCATCGTGTTCGTCCTGCTCTGAATCACAGACTGAAGCTTTGTGTCTGTGAGAAGTGACAGGGGCAGGTCCTGTCAGAGCAAGGACGGGGGGCATTGTCGGGAAAATAACCCATGAAAAAATAAATATAGGTTACAACGCAATGAAATACCCGTCGAAAATTGCACTGGTGAGGACCCCAGACCCTCGATACACATAATATGACACCATTTTAATATTAATTCAGGCACCAACAGAAGTCGCCAATCAGTACAAAGTATAAAAAGTACAAATATTCCCAATTTTTTCGCATCTAAACCTCCTTTTTGATGACGTCTGCAGCACAGAGCAGGTTAAATACAGAATGTGGACACTTAAGTCATGCAACAACACAAAAGAAAAGACATTTATTTTACCTCTGATCACTTCGTTTAGCCTTTGGTGTGGACGCTGAACTTAAAATAACTAAAACTACAGAGAGTTCAGCCCAACAACTGCGCTAAATCTGACTATGTTTACCACGTATAATTCGCTACCTCACCGTTGTTTTTATGCCCACGGGTCGATTAAACGCTCTGTGGTAGAAAGTGAAAGTAAAAAAGTAAAAAAACACTACACCAACACCTTCCACTAATACTTTATTCCTCAAATGTTTATGTATTCTTACAGATTTTCATTAAAAATAGCCTTTTAGGAGACGTATTTGTCGCTCTTGTGCTATGTGGTATCGGACTGGTATCGGTATCGACGAGTACACCAAGGTATCGAATTGGATCGCCTAAAAATGGCATCAGAACATGACGTGACATTATGTTTGAAAACTAATCAGACGTGGTAATAACTCGAGGCATAACTCAGTGTAATGAGACCAGCCTGATTACATTGTCTCTTTTGCAGTGATGTAAAACGTCGCTAAAGGTTAAAATAGTTCTTGTGGTTCCCTTTGGAGTTTTAGTGAAGTGAGCGAATTTTCAAAATGAAAAAGTGGGACATCCCCGTTTTTTTTTGGGTGGTTGGTTATAATAAAACTGTGGAACGAGTGCGTAATGAAGGGAAACGTGTGAACCGGCCACATTTTCTTTGTTTTTAAGTAGATTTTTTTGCGTTTTACCTAAAGAAATGTTAATTCGTGCCTCGTTTTACTGTCGGCAGGGATCAGATTGGTCAAAAATAGGGACATTTCTTGTATAAATTGGGTAAAATCATTGGTTTTGGATAAATCTGCTCAAAACTGGGAATGTCATGTCGCCTCCCAACCAGCAGGAGGCGATGCGTAACACGTCTATAATTCAAAAAGCGAAAAAATGGAGCATTCCTAAAACCAAACGAATTTTATCAGGCAAAATCATGATTGCAGAATGAAGGTTTTGGGGTCTTACCGGGTCCTGACAGTGGGTTGGTCTCTCTGTCCAGGCAAACGTGGGAGGCGGATTCACAGACCAGGGGACACTGTAAGAGAACATACACAGCCCGGCATTAGTCCTCCAGGTAATAGCTGCAACTGAGAAGCCAATTTTCTGAAGGAGCTGTGCCTTTCATATTGCACTGTGAAAGGAAAGTAGTACAGTGTCGTACGCAGGCTTGGGAGCTGGAAAACTGCATTTCATAGACAAGTTTCTACCGTGAATGTTCGTAATGTTTAGGGAAGGAGAACACATTTCAAACCTCAATTACGATACAAAGGAAAAAGCTTAATATTTGACTGAAAAAATGATATAAACCCAAAATATGGTCTTATACTTGTACTAATATAATGCGATTTGTAATAATGCGATTTACACACTGCAAATTTCATAAAACTAACCAAGATTCTCTTAAATCTAGACAAAAATATCTTGTTTTAAGGGATATATATTAAATAACTGCTAAATATGTCTTATGTAAATATGTCTTTTTTTCCTATTTAGCTTTTATATCTATAAACTGGTTAAAATCCACATAAAACAAGCAAAACAGGAGTTCAGATGGTGTTTAAGACTTGAGCCTTTCTTAAAACAAGAGTATTTTTAGGTTTTATGCTTTATTTTGGATAACTTAAATGCTTAGATTATATAAAATAAGTGAGTTTATCTTATTTTGAGATTTTCTTATTTTACAATTTCTTGATAAGTAAATTTGGCAGATAATTTCACTTGTTTCTCGTGCATTTTAATATAAAACAAGAGGATTTTTCTAGTTTTTAGGCGGGGTTTTTTGCGGTGCAGACGTGGAGTCATTATTATTCGTTCACTCCACACTCGGTGATTGCAGCCACAGCCGCCCCGGGACAGAAACAAGGCTGCAAATCTGTGCCATCAGCCCCTTCACACGAGGCAATGCGGGTGAAAAACACAAGAAAACGTTGTCGCCCCATTGTTGCAGATCAAGATTAATAAAATGTTGCCATCTTTATGTACTTTTTCAGTGTTGTTTATATGATATTTTCTGTAGTTATTAGTTTCTGGGTCTTTTTATTTTGACAATCCCTCTGTGCGCCGCGCAGTAAACTGAAAACTTTTGATTGGGTTTTCCCCACAACAAATGAATCAGCTTAAATTTTATATCTTCCATTATGCACTTCCAAGGCGCGTAAAAATATACCTCCCAGAATCCCACAGTGTTTCTTTAATTGAACGCGCGGCTTTTCCCACATATCATCTGAGCCCCACGCTGCGACGCCGACAAACTCCACAAAACGCCGCCTTTTGTGCACATCCACCTCATAAAGAGCCCAAATCCTCAAAGCCTCGTCTCATATGGAGCCAAAAGCAGCTCCCTCTCTGTTCCCGGAGCCCGGATCGCGCCGCCTTTACCGCAATCAGCGACGGAACAGCGGGCGACAGCTGAAGGGAGGGCCCCGCGGCGCCTCCTCTGGTCGGGAGTGCGCGCTACTGTATCGTCAATGCTTTTTCACATTCATCAACACTTCGGGGCTCCTCGCAGAACGGTGCTGCAGCGAGAGCGAGCCCAGAACTGGCACTGCAACAAGACGACTACAAAAAATAGCTGTGGGAGATTTGGGTTTATTTGATTGGGGCTGGAATGAACCGTGAAATGGATATAAAGGTAAAGTAAGTGCACTAAAACTAAATTAAAGCTAAATTATATCTGATTAAGGGCACAGAGGGAATAGAGATACTTAATGTACTTTTATATGTAGATTGTGTAGTTTTATTCTTGGTATAGTCTGAGTTTTGTGCAGATGCTTGACACATTTAGACCATTGTGGTGGTTCCCCCCGAAGAACGAGGCTGAAGTCCAAAAATACTTTCCGTGATTTTATTAAAATGTGCAGCACTCAAATCATTGACTCTTACAAAAAATCTGTCATCTTAGTTGACCAACTGAGAGGAATAGGCCCGGTGCATTAAAGGAACAAGAGGCTAAATTGTATATGACTTAAACATCACAAAAGACACCCCAAAAAGCCCAAAAGATTAAGGTGCGGTCTACTTTTAATAAGACAATGATACACCCCTTTTCTGAACATCCACCCACTTTTACATAACCATAATCTCAGATCAACTAGACCGTAAAAGGAACTTAACTTAGGATATCAGCACCACAGCTGTTTCCCCTCAGTTGTTCAACTGACACCAATTGTCCAAACAACTTGATTAATTTCCAAACAGTACATGTTCCAGTACATTCTGACTAGGTCAGCTCGACCCAGGGTTAAAAACACCCACAGCATCACCCAGTATAGAAACTTTGCACCATCATGTGACCCCACAGCAACATGACACCAGGAGGTCGAGCGATTGACAGTTCAGTAACATCACCAAAACATGGGCAGGTTTTATTGTGTATTTTGCTGTTCTAACTGTTCTGAAAGCGATAAAACTATTTGTTTCTTCACTGTTCCTCTGGAAATGACTCATCAAGGAGCTCAACTAAGGGAATTATCGAGAAAAAGACGGGAATTTTGGCTAGATAACATAAACCGCAAAGAGATTTCGAATGGTTATTTAATGTCTTATACAATGAAAGAAGCACTTACTGAACTAAAATTCCATTCATTTATCCAGGAAAACCTGCACCAGCTTATGATCCAGCGAACTCAGACTGGGCTCCTACGATCAATATGGGACATGAATCGAAGACTCTGTGAGCCGAACTTCGAAAGAATCGGCCATGAAAAGATACTCGTGAACGTTAGAAAGATCCGCTCACAAAAAGCGATTAATTCTATAAGAAATCGTTGTTAATAAAGAAAAAGTGGGTCCTACGGCGAGTGACATGGTTCTATGTGAGTCTGAGACAGAAACACAAACAGAACTCTCTCTTTTGGAGATGGAAATCATGGAGAATCAAGACGCTGCTACGGGAGGCAAAGTAGAATTTATGAGCCGTGAATATAATGGTTAATCCACAGTAAATGCAAGATCTTTTTATCAGAACAATGTCTTTAATACTAAAACATAACTGCAACCAAAACACTTTCAAGTTGAATGTTTTCCAAAAATGACACCAAAGTCTCATCCGAAGCGTCTCTGGGAACAGCTGAAACTATTTGGACTCAATAACAAAAGAGACTTTGCAAAACGACACAAAAACAATGAACAAGAATATAGCCGTTATCGCTGCCAAAGGTGCTCACGCTAAATATTCACATTTTTGTTTTTTATTTGTCAACAAGAACTATTTTGTTATTCCAATTGGTCATATGTTATTATATGATATATTAATTGTTTGAATATTATGGGGGAAATATTGATTGATGAAGAAAGATGAAATTTCATGTGGGACCAAAAAACACTTCAGAAAATATGATAAAAAAGAAAGAAAATAAAGTTTAAAATCCTGAATTAAGGGCGGACGGTCGCACCACATGAACATTTGACACTTTAAGGACAAAAAACATGCAGAAGAACTGACGAAACTGACAAATAAATGACATTATTATTCAAAGGTTTAAAGCATCTACATAAAGAAAAGCATCCGACGCACATTCCACTAGAAAAGTTACGCAATTCACCTTTGATCCGGCGCAGGGTAAAATAAAATGTTAACGTAATGACAGAGGAACAGCGAGGCGTCTCCGATCGGCTCTTTTGACCCTTTTGTTTAATGAATGGCTGTTTGGATAAGCAAAGTTAAAGACATTAGCCCCGGTGTCGGCCGCCGTAGCGCCCACAGTGAGTCATCTGGGTAAATGAGCAGAGTTCAGCTGCTTTTATTATATTTTCATGAATAAACCCAACTCGGCTAAAAGAGCTGAATTATACCTTCAAAAGAAACTTAAAGCGTGAACATAAAGACACGGAGAATTGCCAGTTTGAGCACGTTCTAAAGCTGAAGCAAAAAACTGAGCTGGAAGGGCATCTGATGTAAAATCTTATATGATTATAATGCAAATAAAGACGCATTGTGTAACTTTTCTGGTAGAACATTCGCCGTATCTGGTATTTATTCATTTATAATGCAAAAAGACGCATTGTGTAACTTTTCTGGTAGAACATTCGCCGTATCTGGTATTTATTCATTTACAGGTGTTTTTCTTTCTCAAAACAACCACAAAGATGTGAATTCTTACTGCGAGAATGCTCACGTTTCCACAGATCTGACCTGTAACTGATCCGGCGCAGGGTAAAATAAAATGTTAACGTAATGACAGAGGAACAGCGAGGCGTCTCCGATCGGCTCTTTTGACCCTTTTGTTTAATGAATGGCTGTTTGGATAAGCAAAGTTAAAGACATTAGCCCCGGTGTCGGCCGCCGTAGCGCCCACAGTGAGTCATCTGGGTAAATGAGCAGAGTTCAGCTGCTTTTATTATATTTTCATGAATAAACCCAACTCGGCTAAAAGAGCTGAATTATACCTTCAAAAGAAACTTAAAGCGTGAACATAAAGACACGGAGAATTGCCAGTTTGAGCACGTTCTAAAGCTGAAGCAAAAAACTGAGCTGGAAGGGCATCTGATGTAAAATCTTATATGATTATAATGCAAATAAAGACGCATTGTGTAACTTTTCTGGTAGAACATTCGCCGTATCTGGTATTTATTCATTTACAGGTGTTTTTCTTTCTCAAAACAACCACAAAGATGTGAATTCTTACTGCGAGAATGCTCACGTTTCCACAGATCTGACCTGTAACTTGCCCCGGTGATTGTGCAATTAAAAGCCGTACTGTGGAACATTCTAGATAAAAGCAAAAACATCTACAAAGAGTCAAGCAGGTGGCGTAAAAAAAAAATCGATTTAGTGACATATCGTGATACTTCACTGCACAATTCTCAAATCGATTCAAAATGCGTCAGAAATGTTTTTTTAAATAATATTTTTCGCAAAAATTCATTGTTTCGATGATTTAAACGTTTTTATAAATTATTTTTCATACATTTGTGTTGTTGTGAAGGTGCAGTTGACTGTATTAATAGAAGTAATTATTAATAAATCACAATATATCGTCCTGTGTTTTAGTATCGGGATATATCATGATAAGTATCGTATCGTCAGACTCAAGGCAATGCAAATCCCTCGTGAAAACTCAACCAGAAAAGCTACATTTAAAAAAAGTATAAAAGTATCATTACTGTACTGTTAATACTGCGATACTATTAAATTATTGCTTCTTGGTTCAAAAATACGTTGTTTTGTTGTAGCATCTGTCCGTCCGATCTGTGTTGATTTGAAATTTGGGTGTAGATTTAATAAATAAAGCACAATAAAGAGTTTGTTATAAGTAAGCGCAGCCACAATGTGGAATAAACAAGATATTTAACAATATTACATTAGCATATGGACTTATATTTGCACGTCACTTTCTTCCATCTGCTACTTATTTTACAATATTTCTTCTGGGATTTTTTGCGCCGATATCACAGCGATGTTTCCTCATGAAAAACACACCTGGAGTTTTCGTTTTGTTTCATGTTCCGCCTTGTGATGTCGTGTGGTAATACAGGAAGTGCTCCACTGTGTTTTTAAACTCCAACTTCTCCAGAATCTTTTGGAGAATCTCAGCTCTGGAAAAGCCAATCTCGAAAAACGAAACTGAGAAAAATGACTTCCAAGTTTCAAAGCCACGGTTTGGTTTCTCGTTTGGTTTTGGATGTTACGGTTGTCGATATGATACGATACGATACATATCACGATATCTTTATTGCAATTCAATACATCACGATTTAAGACAGGATGATATCGTCACCTTCCTTAAATAAAGTCTAAAGTCACTTTTTGCCTAAGTTTTACTTGGGCAAAAAAATGCCATAATTTCAATTTTGGGGGGAGTTTTTTGTGTTTCCTGAAAAAACTTAAAAAATGACTTATGCGATTATTTTAGGAAGGTGTCGATATATTGTAATTTATCAATTATTACGTATAATATTATGTTCAATTACACCTTCAAAAGACCAAAATTGGAAGAAGATAAACAATTTTAAATCATCAGAACAGTAAATGGAAGTTATTTTAAAATTTTTTCATAAAGAATACGAGTTTATAAAAATCGATTCAGATGCATTTTGAATCGATGCGAGAATCAAGAAATATATCACTGAATCGATTTTTTTCACAGCCCTTTATTTTCTCGTTAAAACAACATTTTTTATTCACAATGATAAAGGAGGTCGCAAATACCCCCAAAAATGACATTAACGAAAGCATAATGCAAAAAAAAGTGAACGAAATTAAACGAAACACAGCTCCAGGTACGTTTATGACGAAGAAACAACATTATAACGTGATTTAAAGCTCTCAAGAGTCGACTTTGCGTAATATGGCACCTTTAAGACCGAACTTTCCCCTAATTTCACCCGAGCGCTAAACGCAACGCAGCTTTTCTCTCTCCACATCCATAAAACATCACCGCCGTGCCCGCCGGTCTCTCTTCTTGACAAAATCACTTCAGAATATCATTCAAAAGTTCAAAAAGTTATAGCCATGTTTAGATAAAATAAAATCTGAATCACCATTGTATATATCTGTATAAGGGGTGGACCTGTGTACCACTCTCTTCCACTTTAAAAATAAGTTTAAAGGTCCCATACTATGCAAAACTTAAACCATATTAGAATGTTGTTCCCTCCTCAAAAACAAAGCTGGAGTTGTGCTTTGTTTCATTCGCATGTGGTCAAGTAATCCTCAAAATGCTCTGTTTCACCTTGTGATGTCACAAAGTGTTAACAGCTCCTTTTACCTTAGTATCGTGATATTGTAAAGTCTCGCAATAATATCGTGGGACGTCACAATATATCAGATCAAGAGTCTATTTGCTTAAATTCATTGTTGTGGTGCACTAATAGCCAAAAAAAAAAGAAAAAAAACTACATATCCCATGATGCTTTGCTGTTTCAGTGCAGACGACGTGAAGAAATAACTGTTATTAAGCACTTTTACGTCTTATTTTTGTATTATAACAGCAGCAAAGGCTTATCATGGTGTTTTAAAAGGAAAAAGTAGCATCCACAAAATATAAGAATAAATATCGTACCATGAGATGCAGATGGAGAAAATATCGTATCAAGAGATTTAGATATCGTTACATCTCTAATGTTTAGTTGTTTCTTGAATTTTGCACTTTTCAAGCTGTTCAAAATGTCACTGATCTGAATATGACGATAAATGTTGCACCAAATGACCAAAGCGTTTTATAATATCAGTCCTGTTATTATGCAGAATATCGTAATATCGTGAGCTTCCCCACGATATTGCAATAAATATCGTACTGTGAGGTTCATACCGTGATGATATCGTATTGTGAGACTTTGATATCGTTACACCTCTAGTAGAGATTGACAATTCCAGGGCTGAGATCATCCTGGTGTGTGGAGTTCAAAAACACTTGAAACCGGAGCACTTCCTGTATCAGAGTGTTTTCTACAAATGCAGCGTTTGTGCGTCAAAGGGGCATTGTGTCATTTTTGTGGTGAAGGGTCCAAGAAATGCTTTTATTCATAAAGACATTATTGTTTTGTCAGTGTGGTATTAAACCTTTCTGTCACCATGGAGACCAAATATGACCAAGTTACAGGTCAGATCTGTGGAGAGGCGACACCGCTCAGAGTCAGAACAGTTGTTTTTCTAGAGTTTTTTGAGCTGTAAAACCACCTGTAATTGAATAAATGTAAAGTAGAGCTGTTTATTGTCACACTGTGGAACATTTCAGGCAAAGCGGCGACATCCGTATCCATAGAAACGAGCAGGCGACAGAACCAAAAAGTTACACAGTGCACTTTTAACATAGCTCAGAAAACAGCGTCGTCTGGGCTCTTTAACGACCGTGGGACGACAGCACGGCCATCGTTTTTTAACCAACTGACGATGAATAACACAGAAACTGCCCGTCGCCTCACTGCGCTCACCCACTCAAACTTCAGAATAAAAAATACAGCCATTAGTGGGCAAAACGCCTTAAAGCTGCAATGTGTAACTTTTCGCTTGGGGATTTCTGCCAAGAATGCCCCACAGTATCACATCAAACAGCTCTACTTTACATTTATTCAAGTCCAGATGGTTTTAAAGCTAAAAAAGCTCTAGAAAAACAGGGATTCTGACTGTGAGCGGGGACGCCTCTCCACAGATCTGACCTGTACCTTGGTCTGGTTTGGTTTCCATGGAAATAAAAAGGTTTAAAGTGCAGATATTACACCGTTTCTTGATCTTTTAATGTTGTTTCCTCATCACAAACAGACCTGGAGTTGTGTTTTGTTTCATTCACGCATGTTTAAAGCACAAACCCTGCAGATTTAGGCTTTAGAGCTCTTCTCTCAAACTGAATCCACGCTGTTCCACCTTGTGATGTCACGCTGTAAAACAGGAAGTGCTCCATTGTGTTGTTAAACTCCGTACGCCTTCACTAGAATCAATTGGTTAATTTCAGCTCTGGAATTGCCAAACTCTACTAAGTTAAAAAGGTAGCGGTTCACTTGAAAACTACCACTTCATGACATCACGAGGTGGAACGGAGCGTTTTGAGCTTTAGAGCCGCAGACGAACGAATAAAAACGCGACTCCGTGCATGTTTTTAATGAGGCAGCAACATTATAACGTCCATTTCGTGTAATATGAGACAATATTAGGACAAAGCGACGACGTCCGGCTCTGACGAACAGAAAAGTTACACAGCGCGGCCTTAGTGACACGTTTCCGAGCGGGTCGTGACGAAGAGGAAGAAGCGAGGACCACAGCTGTGCGATGGGCCCCCGTGTGATTGTCGCCATTAAAAGCCGTAGCGTTTGATAGCTGCTCGATGGCGCTTTGATGAGTAAAATATGTAAAGAGGCCGGATCAAAGGTGGCTGCAGTCGCTTTCTAGTTTGATTGATTGTTTTGTGAGGTTAGGCCGATACGCAGAAGCGGCAGCCACCCTGGCAACCACAAGGCATGATCAAAAACATGTCCATAACACCACCCACAGATACAAGGGAGTGTTTAGTTAGCGGGAAATGTGGCGAAATATGAGAACTTTTACCCTCCATAAGTTAGATGAACAATAGAACATATATTTAAAAGTGCATTATGTAACTTTTTATGCTGTTAAACCTTTCTATCTTCAAGGAGACCAAACCAAACCAAGTTACAGGTCAGATCTGCGAAGAGGCGACCCCGCTCACAGTCAGAATACCTGTTTTTCTTGGTGTTTTTGAGCTATATCCAGAGGTAAATATCCAAACCAGCGCCTTCAAACTGAGACTCATTCGTAATTTAAACTGTAATATTAAAACTCGAAGGATATTTATGATTTTAATGTTCTGTTTTACTTCATTTGTAAGATTTGTTTCTCAGCAAAACTTGAAAAACAGTCAGGGATCAGCTGGAAACGGCATTGTGCATCTGCATCTTTTCTCCATGCAGATGTTATTGCTTTGCCTGGAATGTTTCACAGTGTGGCATTAAAGCGTTCAATCATCGTGGAGGTCAGATCTGTGGAGAGGCGACCCCGCTCACCGTCAGAATGCCTCTTTTTCTAGGTATTTTTGAGCAATAAAACAACACAGCAAAAACTGAAGGGTTAAATTTTCGGGGGTTTTAAGACAAAACGTGTTATTTTAACTATTTGAAAGTTAAATGAGGATTTGAGTTAGGATTATTTGCCGGAGTTAATTCAACTTCCCTTAGTGTTAATTTGGCTCCTCCCACCCACCTCTTCAAACTTTTGCGAGACAACACTAGTTTGAACCTGTTTTGTACATAATTTTATCTTAAACTAAACTAAACTAACTAAACAGCTCTGTGTGTTGTTTAGCTAAATCAAGATAACTCTACAAAGTGTGATCCGTTTACTCTCAAAATGTTAATATAACTCTAGATTTTGGGGTTAAACAGAAACTTTGGTCCAGTGATACTTAACATTTCCAAAAATGTTAAATTAACTCTAGAACAGATTAGACTCATATTAACCCCGAGAAAATGTTGAAATTTATTCTGTGAGAGTCAATTTTAACACTGACTCATATAAACCCTGAGAAAATGTTAAAATTGTTTCTGTGAGAGTCGATTTTAACACTCCAGTAGAGATGTTTAATGTCATACTGTGGAACATTCCAGGCAGAGGAATGACATTTTCATAGAAACAGGAAGGAAAATGGACCCCAAATCGAAAAGTTACATAATGCACCTTTAAAGTTAGCAGTCTGTGTTGGTGAAAAACTACAACATTAATTTTATTTAATTTTATTTAATGTTATTTAATTTTATTTA
>KN518295.1:2554-15745 GCA_000787155.1 Scartelaos histophorus
GTCTTTGTTGATGACTTTGTACTTCGATTGCTGGAAATAACAAAAAGAAAACATAAGTTATTACATTCCGTAAAGAAAAATGACTAAAGAAATCATATAAAAATATACCTCTAAAAACTGATTAAACACAGGAAACAGTGGCCATGTCTTTCCTAGAAGAAGACCAAGCATGCACTTGGCTGTGTTAAGGTCCAAACTCCTCTGATCCTTTTCCTGTTGGCAAACACAAAATGTGTAGCAGCATCTTAAGGAAATGGTTTTAGGAGGCATCATAACACCAAAGACGAAATTTAGATACACGACAGTACAATACATCCATACTTAGAAATGTAAGTGTAAACTTATACTTAAAAAGTACATAAAATAAAAAAGATAAATTCAGTCTTACCCGAGCAAAATCAAAGGCGTATCTATAAATGAGTTTAAAACTAGTGCTATCGTTGAGGACAGATCTCAGGTAGTCCAGAGAGTTCCGTAGCCTTTCAGTGGAGTCACACCTAATGAGACATAATGTTAGAGACACATCAGCCATCTTTATCAGTACCTCAAACAATTTAAAGAATGGAGACATTGTAATGAAGCAAGAAGGAGGAACATACTGCAGAGAGCCCATCCCTCTGAGCCACTCCTGGAGGGTGAAATATCCCATACTCTGGGCATCTAGCTTCCATGCAAGAACCAGCATCACCACCTGGGCACAGTTGTAACAACACTTGTTATAGGCAAAGGTGCTCTTAATAAGTATCAAATCGCACATCACTGTCATTAAGTGACTGATATGAGAATTCATTTACTTTGATAACACTGCACAGAAAAAGAGGGGACAATGATAGCAAGATTATTACTGCATACTGTGGCTGTCCCTAGCCCTAATTTTACAAAAGAACCAGGCCAGATGTGTCCACCCCTGCTACTAGAATTGTTCCTGTGTTGAACCAGCACAGAAAAGTTTGCTGGCCTGCCACCCCCTGCATCTGGATTTATAAGGCTGTAGCTGACAAAAGAAATTTGCTATCACAGCCAAAAATGGTGCTCTGTAGTGAGAACTGAGTCACCTCAACTGCTTGCCTTATCAAAAATCTTACAAAAAGAACTTACATTTTCTGGCTCGACTCCAATGTCCTCACAGAACTTTTCCATGCCTTCAGGTCCAACCACATCATCACAACCTTTGAGATAGACATGCAAGGCAGTAGCTTTAGAGAACTTCTGTCTCTACATTGGTTCTTGGGGCATGGTCATACAGTACTTACCTGCATATTCATAGAACCACTCTAGACACCTTTTATTTGAAAATGTGTCCTCTTCACGAATTTGTAATGCCTCGTGTTTTCTGTACACACTAAAAAATATATAGATTATCAATAACTTTTTCATTGTAAGATTGACATTTTAAAAGCAAGAGATGTTCCACCTGTCCTGGCGACTCTTCTTAGCCGACATGTCGTCTCCAGCAGAGGGTCTCCTCTTTTTCCTAGGAGGCATGGCTCTAGAGCAACAAGCTACAAAATGATAAGTTATTACACAATTTAAAAATACAGCTGTGCAGATGCACAAGACTTATAAAACACTTACCTGTAGGATGACTGTCCTGTCCAATGTCTTCTGTCAAGTTCTAGTGAAACAAACAGTGGTAACACTGTTTACATACAATATGTGTAAATCTTTATTACAAAGTTAATGGAATGTATTTACCAGCCTGTGTAAGGTGTGGTGGATCTTGTGGATGCTTGCCAGTGTGGTTAAGTGGGAATTCAGCTGAAAATCTAATTAGAATAAAAAAAGAAAAATCAGAAAACTCAGGAAAAAACATAACAAACAGCCTTCTGCTCTTAATCAAAGCTGATAAGGAGGGTGCAAGGGTACAACAAGGTGACTGACATCCTTTTAGCAGTAGCCACATTTAAAACAGCAAATCCAGCTAATGAAACACGTTAGCCATGTAAACTGTAAACTTAACTCCACTTGGCAGTTTTGACTAATGCTAGGTTAAAGAGAACGGCAAAACAGCAAAAGGGAGTGACTGAATACCGTATGCTAACCCTAAAACATTTCAACAGAAGGCTATCCTCTTGAAAAATGAAAGATCTACGTCTAGTTACTGTTATAAGCTAATTAAAATAGGCTACCTTTACCTAAGGCCAAAACTAGACAAACGAACACATTGGCGAGCGAATAGCACTAGCTGCATACCTAAAATAGCAGTGCAGACGCACAACTTGCATAGAGTTTACAAAGTATCTGGAGAGTTGAGCTCATGGGCGTTGTAGTCCATTAGCTTCAGTGACACTGCTAAAGTGGCACTCGCGCTTTAGGTTTAAACTACAACTCCCAGTCCTTAGCATTGCGACTGTTTCCTTCAGAGTCCCTCAACCCCCAACATTTGCACTAACTGATTGACCGTGTTTTGTAATATTCCCAAAATACACATATTCAATTCAATAAAGAAAAAAAATTATCGCATAAACTCGTAGGAAGGTTTTGTCCTTATATCGCAAAGTACGACAACACTGCAGCAGCGGGTCATGCAAGATGTTTTACCCAACTGCGTCACAATTTTCCCTTTCTGTTACAATCCACAAACGAACAAGAGTACAAAAAACATAAAATACGTAATTCTGCCGTCAAGCCTAAGGTAAAGCTGAGAACACTAAACCAGTAATTAATCAAATATACCTAAACCGACTAATTAGTGTTGAAAGCTGTCGTTTAAGCTAACCTTTGTTGCTGACGGTTAAACACTGCGAATGCTAAACAATAAATGCATTTCATAGGATGCAATGCCAAAGTCTAACGTCTTTGTATTTAACCGCTTATCTGGTAAATTTACTCTTGCTACCCTTCCTTTGTTATCGGGAAAGACAGCAGTGGCATATACAAAGAGCCCAACAAACAGCACGGGATCATGCGTTGTCCTGAAATAATCCAAGATGACGGGCTAAAAGTTGCCGTAAAAATCACAAAATCCATGTACGCTTCATCGTA
Source organism: Scartelaos histophorus (assembly GCA_000787155.1). NCBI lineage: Eukaryota > Metazoa > Chordata > Actinopteri > Gobiiformes > Gobiidae > Scartelaos > Scartelaos histophorus. The sequence goes on from KN518295.1 coordinate 5,540, forward strand.
ACAAACACACCAGTGCCTACAAACAGTGCTAAATGCTCCAGAAATTTCCCGGTAATGGTTACTACTTACTTGCCGCATCAGAGTGCATTTTTATGAAACATACAACTGTCTGAGGGAAGTCTGCAGACCGGCCAATAGGCGGGCCATCTCCGCGTAAAGCCAGCCCGCCGCCCGTGATTGCGCCTAGGCACGCGTAAACCCCGCCTTTTACCAGAGCTTATTGGTTGTACGGGCTGTCATGCCAAAAAACGGAAGACAAATTAACAAACCCTCCTACAAAAGAAAGTGATTGGTCAGGCTTTTCCAAACAGCCTCCTTTATCTCTTAAACAGATTGGCCAGGTGGGTTTAATGCGGGCATCAGTCAGAGCCAATTTCCTCGTGGAAGGCAGGACACAGCCCACGAAGAAATGTCATTGGTCAAATCACTCTCAGGTAGGCCTCCTCCAGGCTAGTGTAGCTCAACGGGGAGGGATCTGGGGTGTTAACTTACCTATCTGGGAAAAAGTTAGTAATGGTTAGTTTGTTAGCTCTGCAGTAAGTGTTAATTAGTAACAACTTTAGTCTGTAAAATATTATTCAAGTCAGCCAATTAATCCTGTTCATTCCAAACACTTGAAACGTTTCTAAGGATTTGTTAAGATGTGTTTTACACATTATTTAACAAACAAAATGCATTTTGCAAAATTAGTTGCATATTATTAAACCTGTCATAGCCTATTGCTGGTGGGATAGTCTAAAATTAGAACTACTTCCAGTAGAGGTCCGCATTTAATGTGCACGTGTGTACAAAGGTGATCCATGATGCAACAGTATTGTCATTTTACCGAAGACCTTAAAGTTACAATCATGGTATTTAAGTTTACATTTAAGTGTGACCTTGAAAACTGTTGTACTAACGGGTCTCTCTTCTATTAAAAGTACCATTTTACTAATTATTATAGGAAACTAAGCTAGTTGCCAATGTCAAATAAACGGGGCGGGGTTTAGACATGCGAGCTGGAGAGGAACAGGAGCAACAGGCTACAACAAACCTACGTGCGCAGATAGAGAAAGGAAGTTTTTTGATTATCTGAACATTCTACAGATTGGAGAGTGCTGGACCTGTGCAATAGAGAAAGGAGGAAGTTTTTTGATTATCTGAACATTCTACAGATTGGAGAGTGCTGGACCTGTGCATTCAGTTGAAGTCATGAGTTCTGAAGCAACAAGAGAGACTGTGACTGTGGTAACAGAGGGGGCTTCTGCAGCTGGTACTACCCTGTCCCCGGATCAAGCAAAAGGCGTAAGTGTAAACATTTCCTAGTTAAACAGTAGAAGTAGCCCTAATGTGAACATTGCTTTTATTTTAGTCCTTCCAGTGCCCCCTGAGTGACCCTCATATCCACAGAGAAGATGTGAGGAAAGTTTGGAAAGAATGTCAAGAAGAGAGCTTCTGGTACAGAGGTAGGCCTATATTTATTGATTGCTGACGCTTTATTTTGGGCAAAACATATGAAATTGCATCTTCAGGAGCTATATTAACTGTTACATGGGTGGTTTTAGTGCGTTGCGCAAGATTTTGACAGTTTTTTGGGACTCATTCATCACCCGCCCATTTACTAATCCTGTTTACTTTCTACTTTGTTAAATTAGACCTGGCACCTAAAAGCACTTTTTGGCCAAGAAGGGCAGGGTTTGCAACTATATTACAATCAAGATAAATCACTACCAATTCTCTAGAATTACTGATTACATATATTAAATCTACAGACCGGACTTGAAAATCCAAAGGTTATTTAAGGTAACAGACCACGTGGAATAATCTATTGTAAGAAACCATTTTGGACATGCACATATTTCAAATATGTTTGTTAGTTTATTGATGACATTTTATATTATTTTTTTATCATAGTTTGTGTGATACTATATATACTATTATTATGAATTGTTTTATGTTGCACCACATTGCTGAAGCAAAGTCATAGTTTGTGAATATTTTTTTTACTTACACTTGCTTATTTCTGATTCTGAAAGGCAATGTCTGTTCTGTTCTGTGCTGTAAAAACATGGTGGTGACCAGACATACAAAAAAGATAATGGACATCAAACAGCATGTCTTTTATGGCTGCCATAAAAATTAATATTAGACCACAGTAGAGTTTATAAGCATACTACTGTATTCCTCTTAATACGGTCATATAGCATTTTTGCTTTTAAAATGTCCTATCAATTATCATGTCCTCTTGGCACTGTTTTCCTCACAACCTCTTGTATACTTTATTTCTATTTACCTGTGCATATCCAATATACATGCATATAATTATGCTACATTTGACACAGGTCTCTTGCTATTTTTCTATTACCATTTTGATTTTTTTCCCAATTAATTTGTTAACCTCAACTGTACATATAACTTTTTCTCTTTACAGTGCAAATTCTACATACCCTCTCTTTAACTTTTAATTAAAACATAAACTAAATAATTAATGTACCTTTTCAGCTCTTCCCTTCTCCTTGAGTAGCATGGCAGTGACTGGTGGTCTCATATACAATGGTAAGCATATAGGACATATTTTACCTTTTAAAATAATATAGAATAACAGGAAAACAAATATAATATTTTAATACCAAAATATTTTTTAGGTGTTTGGAAGTCATCACCACGTTTTGGTCCATTCCCTAAACTTGCAGGTCTCTACTGACAATAAAAACATATTTGTTCTCATGCACTTGCACTTGAAACAATCATTCATATTTTCTGGCTTTTCTTTAGTTGCTGGTATTCTTGGATATACAGTTGGAAAAGTATCTTACATGGGAACCTGTTGGAGCAAAGTCCAGGAGCTTGGTATTAAACCTGGCACTGAAGGTCCACGGGGTGCTGGAGGTCCTGGAGGCCGGTATGGACCATGGGGCTCTGGTCCTGCGCACAGGTATGATACAATATTATGGAAGGATGTTACATTGTTTGAGGTGTATTGAGATTCATGATATTAATATTAAATGAATACCTTAATTCTAGTAATAATTTTTCCTTGTTAATGTACTTACTATAACTACTTTTATCAGTAGAGTACAAACACATTATTACAGCCTGTATTATTCAGATTAATACAAGTTGTGTGCTTATTTGGACTTTGAGGCTCCACATTTCAACAAAATGGGGATATAAGTTCTAGAGAGCCCACCAAGATTAAGTATTTAAATAAGAAACATTATACACCTTTGCTCCTTACATGCAAAATAAAGGATTTTCTATTCAAAGTGGGGGCCCTATATACTGTGGCTATACTGTTCCTGGCTGTATAGTTTATAACTTGTCAATATGACATAGCATTATACTGTCTATGCAGATTATATTGACCACACAATTTCCCTCATAGAGCCTGTGGACATGCGTGTGAAGAATGTAAGAAAAAGAATACAGCTGTAACAGCAGATACAGGTGCAGCAGCTGGGCAGTCATAGTGCTGGAGGTAAATAAGTTGTAAATCATATGTGCGATATAATGTGAAGTCATATACGTTTTTATGTGTTATTCTTTCAGAATTATAGAAGAAACTGCCCAGACCGCATGTATATTACTTATTTACTAAACACAAATCAGTAGTCAAATACAACAATTCAAAAACACTTGATTGAACAGTGGTGTACTTTTTCATAATGGATTCTGCCTAGCAATGACTACAGTGTGGCCACGTTGCCACTAGAGGGAGGTAATGATGCTTGTTTGATTTCATTCATAATCGTCATAGCCAACAAAAATCCAGTTACAATTATTTAATACCAACATCTATTTTGTTTTCAATAAAATTACACTTTTTACATAATTAGTAAGTGTTAATACTTGTAATGTAGGTTCTGTAAAGAGATACTCTGCTCTGATTGTGTGACTCGATTCAACTCAATGTTTTGTTTTCTGTAAAATAAATAACATTTAATGTTATTTTCATGTATAACATGGAGTTTGATAATAATATTTCCAAACAGTTAATTAATCAAAATACATGATATAATCAGTAGCCTATGTAGGCCTAACTTCAGTAATAATTCCTTGCTTGTTTGCACTTTTTCGAAAAGTAAAATGTAATAAAACCTTGAAATGCTCACCTCATATTAAATGCTCTTGTTTTAATATAAATTAGCTGTACACAGAGATATACACAATCATAGGTGCATGTACCTTGCAATGTGAAAATTGTCATTGCTCCCTGTAAACATAGCACTTGATGTGTCTCTTTCAAATAAAGCTTTTAAAAATATATTTTTATTTTAGTTTTTACGGCTTTTTATTAAGGCGGCTTTTTATTTGAACAATGAGAAAATGGTCTGTTTCATAAAGGGCAAAAAGCAGGGCTGGAGTTGTATTTTGGCCTTGGGAATATGGTAAGAAGATAATAACATCGGTGTAAATAGTACCGTGAATGAAAACTCGTTTCGATCCACTTATAAACCAAAATTCATAGAAATCATGACCAAAATGTACTTGACGTCATCGCGATAGCTCGTATACGTCATCCAATCAACAGGTGATTTAGACCAAACTGACATGTATGACGGCCAATAGAAAGCCGAGAAGCTTGTAGGCGTAAACTTCAGGAGCCAATCGCAATGAAGAAGGCAGGAGCTTTTGGCTACCGTCTGCTGTGACAGTGGAGCTCTTCCAACACCGAAACAGACTGAGAAAAAAAAATCACACCGCTACGCAAATCCTTCCAATGGAGGAGGGCCAGGACGGAGAAGCTTGTTCGGCGAATGAAAAGAATGTCTGCAAGCTAACCACCTAGCCGCACTGAGGAGAGAAGATAAAAGTTGTAAGTAGTGCAAGCTTTGCGAAATATTAAGTCATTTGGGGCACGGTGGTTGCAGCTTAGCGTAGTTAATGCTGGCTTGTGTCAAGTTCCGTGATTAACTTTGCCGTAGAGGTAACGTTAGCTTTTCTAACTGAGGCACCATAGCATGCTAAAGGAGTTTGGCTACTTTTCTGGTACTAACATAACAGCTCAAAGAATCGTGTTGACATTAGTTTTTGCTGCCTCGGTGCTGACTGGGTGGGAATCCCTGTTGTTACCCGTGTATTAAAGAGGAGCGTTAGCTTGTTGACAACTAGCTCTGGGGTCTAAGCTGCTCAGTGCTGCTTCTGCTAGCCTCCTGCTCACCCTTAGCTGTTTGCTCCCTGCTCTCTGCTCCCAAAAGCTAACCTGAACTCATTTTGTTACAAATCTTTTTTCTGTTTGTCCTGCATTATTGCTAAATATTAGATGTGATCTTGACCACCAAACACATCTAATATTTCAGTTTATCTCGGAACATCAAACTTATACAATAACAAAACAAATGCGATGATATATTTTTCAGTGGTCTGCTTTTTAAATTTGTGATATTTTATTTTCAGGTTTACAGAATTTGCACCGACTTGAACTAAAAACAATAGATTGTCTTGGGTCTGATTCTTGAGTAAAATATGCAACGCTTTTCTCATAATGTGTCTAAATTTCCTTATATTTACATTGAATTATACCTATGAATTAAGAAACTAGACATTATTGGTGCTATTCCTACCCATATCGCTTGTTGTCTTTAGTGTATTGGTTTTACAGTGTGTGGGATCTGTCAGCTTCACATCTAATGTTGCCTTCATCTTCCAGACTTGTTGGTGCTGTCAGTACAACAGATTGTACAATGAAGCATTTGTTCACATTGAGTTGAGACCAAAGAGATCTAGGCAGAGACAGGAATCTGGTCAGTGCACTCGCTCTTTGCCTTGTGTCTGAAATAGTTTGGCCATGTTCTCCTCCAGCCATGCAGAAGAAAAGTCCGCCTGTCTGCCCACATAAGGAGAGGACAGACCCGAGTAGGAATTATGCCTCTTTTACAGTGACATGTTCAGACGTGTCGCTCACAAGAAGGATACTTTTCACTCATTTTTGTCAGTCTTTAGTCTTTTAACTGTAATGTGATGACTTTCTACACAGCGCATCAGTATTGGGCGTTCAATCAAAAATGGCATGCAACATGATAAAGTAGTGATCACTCCCATTGACTTGACATTTCAGTTCATAAAATATCACATATTTTGGTTCATGTGGTTTCACAATATGGTATTAGATCTTTACATTAAATCAACGTTTAGGAGGAAATGGCAGTTGGGGCCTTGTTATTTTCTATTATTTGTTTAATAAAGCAAACCTACCTAGCATATAACTTCTAGCTCTTTTTGCTTGTGCTTCTATTTAAGACATAGCTCCTCTTTTATGTTTTCAACTTACTAACAACTGACATTTACCAATATTTTGAATGAAACAAAACAAAAACAATAGCTTTTTTGGGGTGGTGGGTTATTCCTACTGCAAAAACCCCACTGATTGTGCTTTGAACTAAGTTGAATCCACTAGTTTTAGCCAGTAGCTTGTCCAAATAGCTGATCCTCTGTGTCCCTGCCAGGATAAGCCTGTGATGGGAGAATTTTCTCCACACGCAGACTACAGGGAATCCCCCTAGATTGCACATAACCGTGTATCTGTGATTATCTGCCAGCAGTACTTCGGTGAATTAGTGTGTTTGCCATAATCTGGTAAGACATTAATGGTATTGCATGGATGGTTTTGAAAAGCAAACGCCCTCCCCTTTAAGCTTTTCTCATGTTTTAACTGTTAACTCAACGTTTCAGAAATATGAAATAACTTCTTAACTGGTGTCTGTGTAGTATAATCCACAGAGGTTTAAGCCTTCCTGTTGCGTAAGGCTCTGCTTTAATGGGACTGTAGTGGACAACTGCACAAATATTCACTGGGAGCTGAGCACCTGTTAGTGTGTGGTCCTGGGTTTGTCAGTAGTTCACCTGGTCCCACAAAGTGTTTTTAAAATGCTTTGTATGTTTAACATTAATATAGTGTTTTTATTGATATTGTCTTGGTTAGTCTTAGCCTTTGTTAGCCCTAAAACTAACAATACACCAAGGAGGCATGTCTTGAGGTGTGTATATACTCTCCAGTATTGTTTAAGCATTAATTCATGATTTCTCTTTATTTTAGGTGCCTAACTTGGGTTAATCCTATTTTAACCCAGCCATATTTTAGATCTGTTATGGAGCTTGTTTAGATCGATCTGGTGGTTCTAGTGTTTTTCGGTAATTTGTTTCATAGTAATATATGTGAGGGCAAGTTTGTTTAGTTGGTATTATTGGGTGCATGATAAGTTAAGTGTTAGGATTTCAGTTTTGGGTGAATTTAAATGTCTATAGGCAGCATTTTTGGAGTGTCCTCAAAAACTGCATTGTATTTTCAATTGGCAGAGGTCAGCGTTGAAAGTGGTCCAAGCCCAGTTTAGAGGTGGTAGAGGTGGTTGTGTTTTATGACTGATCAGTTAAACATGTTTCCTTAATTCAGGTGTAAGGGATTTTCCCACACCTCTCAAAGATCAGGCCCTAAACTCGAATTAATGAACAGTAGATAAGGGCAAGAGGTTGCATTGGAGTTTCCTGAACTTCGTGCGACCTGTTTCGACTGCTAAATTATTAACTTAACACTTGAAACTCCAAAGCAAATGGCATCCTGTGAATTGTTAATTGAATATATGGCCTTGTTACTAAATTACATGGTTGCTCTCAGATTCTCAGGTTGTAAGAAGCCAAAACCATTCTGACTAATATTTCATACATCTGTAATCAGCCATTACCTAGCTCCTGATATAGTCTAGTCCTGTTTTACTTTTATGGATATCTTTACTGTACTAGTATGAGTGAATTATGAGAATAATTTCATAGTATTTTATCAACTGCCTTTTAGTTAGAGCGTGTGTGTGTGTGTGTGTGTGTGTGTGTGTGTGTGTGTGTGTTTTTTTGTTGTTGTTGTTTGTTTTCAATATCTCTAAAAATACAGTATACACAATACATTTATATTTAAAGTTGCTGTAGACATAAAATTAACCTTCTTTGTATTAATATTCCCTCCAGTTCAAGTTTTTCTAAGGTGCATCTTTTGAACCACACATGTTTTTTTGGGTGACAGTGAAGAGTGTTCCAGTTATTGCCATTTCATTGATTGAATTGAAGACTCCATCATGCAGCACACAATAAGGAGTGAGTACTGCAGCTGAAAATAACCTATAATTGAGCCGTGCTGAGGCAGATTATCCCAGGCTTTGGGAACCAGGGTTTGGAGCAAGACTGATGTTTGGGTCTGGCCTCTCCAGAAGAAACCACCCACATTTTAACCTCTGCTCAAATCTGCAAACTACTCACAAGAACGCACAAAACTTACTTTATAAAAGTAATTTTTTCATAAATAACCCTAACGTATATTTTAGATTTAAGTTCTTGTTTTGTTGTTTTGTGGTAGGATAAAGGAAAAATAAACCGCATTTATTTTAACCCCGGCACAAAATTACTAAGAGAAAAAAAAGAAGTCTGGTCCAGAGTATGCAAAGAACAGCCTGCTTCTTATAAGTTTAAAAATCAACGTACAAGCATTTTTTTAATGTTATATAGAAAAGGTATTTGTTTATGCAGCTGTCTTTCTCGTAGTAGAAAAAACTGTTTCTGGTCCAACAGTAGTGATTACGCATTGGAGCCAGGCCTGTCATTTAGTGTTGGTGGGATCTCTATATAGGTTTAGTCCAAATGAGTGTACCACACAGCACAACAGCTTCTCCCAGCTTGCAACATGTTGCACAAAAGTAGTTAGCTCGGAGACTACAAAACTAGAAAACTAGAAAATAAAATATTAGAAAACGGCTTTTGGATTAGTATGCGACTCTGAGCATGTCCCCGTAAAAGTAGGATGTTTTTAGACCAAGTTTGGGTTAAACATTGATCAGGTCATTTGTGCGGAGCTGACCTTTAGCTCCACTCTTGTGTCAAAGATACACCAAAAATAAACATCCCCCGGACAGAATATACGAAAGCCCTGTAAGATTAATCCAAATTACAACTGGAACGCAACTGGCAAATTGCAAAGTTGCCATCATTTCTTGTATAAATGACAAAATATCCCACCTTTTTCCCCCATTAAAAACTACTTACCGTGTAGTTTAAATCTGTACAGAGATGTTCCACATGTGAGATTTGTATTAGTTTGTCAATTCATATTTCAATATTTTTATTAATTCATCTGGACGTTTTTAAATTGTGAACTTAGAACAGAGAAATTGTAATGAAATTGTTTTTTGTTTAACCCTACTACATTAAATGGGGTCAGTTATGTTCCTCAAAACATTGTAAAAAGTGACATAATGAATTGGTCAGTGACGTTATGTTTTGTGTACTAACTCTATGAATCTCTATCTGTGTATTGTGTTTATAATTAAATCCTTTAAAACTATTACTGAAGTCTGTAAGGCTAAATTGAAGTTGTATGCTTCATTGGGCAATGTATAACTCCTGTTTTGGGTCTCCAATGACATGCTAACCACAGAAATTACCAAAGTTAGGGTTAGACACATCATGGTTCTACTTGTGTATCTTAAACACAATTAAAACAACACAATCTTTTGTTATTCTCAATGAATATGGTTTATTTTTGTATTAAGACTTAACTTTATTCTGGATTCCGAATGGTGTTGCTTGGTTTAAACTTTTTGCGGTTTTGGAGTTGCTGAGTTGGAACAGGAAGTGGGTCATCAGTATTCTTCGCAGGCCTTGACGGTGTGAGAAAAGCCATGTGAGAAGTGTCTTGAGTGAGTGTGATGGGTGTAAGTGTTTCTGTCTTATTGGGAGTCAAAACTGTTACTATTTCCATTAGATAGAAGTCTATTTATTGTAGTTCTCACATCTCTGCTGTGGTTCAGTCTTCCTTCCTTTTGTTTGAAATCAGACACAGACTTTAACTCTTTGACTCATTGTAGGTGTAGATGAATTATCTATATGAATGTATTTTCTACTGAAGATAGTACTGACTTTGAGATTAGGTTTATCTGCATTAAAGAGTATTCTGCATATGGATTGCTCTAATACATGAAATGAAAAAGTACTGTGCCTGAATGCCCCTGAGGTAGCCTTTACCACTTATGCAGACTTTGGAAACTATCTTATTTGCAGTTATAGCTTGTAGCTTCAGCCCAAATTCCCATTCAGTTTAGCCTATTTAATTTTCAGTTTATTTTGATGACACTCCTTTTTTGGCCTATGAGTTCACAATCCTGTGGTTGGACACATTATCTTATTTTTATCTGTACAGACTTCCCCTTTTTATTTTGTTATGCATTTCATTATCTAGTGTCTCAGTGT
>KN518295.1:15801-38844 GCA_000787155.1 Scartelaos histophorus
TTTTGACAAGACAGACCACAATCAACCAATTATGTAAAGCAGTAATGCTCTCATCCTTAATAGAAGGATGATAACAGAGAATATAGAATACAATGATAAATGTTGAATTGTTTGACACTTAGGTCATTTGTGAAGTTTTTAAAGTGCTTTATAAATAAAGTTGGTTTGTTATGGTGCTGTTACAGCACTGAACATAATATCATATTATGTTTTTCTTCCATACTGTCCAAATATATTTAATGTGACAAACAAGAAATTAATACATGTTATGGAGAATGGAAAGTGTAGTTTTTGGAGTTTGTGATTATGACTTTGACTTATGTAACTCCTGGATGTGGTGGGTAATCTTCAGATTATTGCAGGAGGACGGTTTAATCCCGCTGCATACAAGTCAAATCAGGTGACAATCACTGTGTCATGAGACTGTCCCGAGAGGCTGCAGTCTGCTTTGGGAGAGCCAAGATGTCTGACTTTTAGCTCTTGTCTCATCCATGGACTTCATCGCAGGCTGCAGTGAAATGGTGGCATAGATGGCCTTCTGCCACCTACAGCACTATCAAAATGCTCATCTTAAAGGTGTCCTAATAATATAGGACTAGTATACAAAAGATCTGCTTAGCACCGCCAAAAGTTGAGCAGTAGACAATAGGTGGAAAAGACTTTGACTTTGTCAGACTTCATGACTTCATGACATCATGACTTTTTTGGATACTTTTTTATAATTTATTGGAGCACTTATCCTAATCACTGTTAACATTTGATTTAATTGCAAAGCCCAACCTACTATGAGTGGGAAACAAATATTGAGCTTCAATTGTTCATTGTTTTTTGGCTCCAAATGCATCTAAGTGATTGTAAATTATTATTACTAGAGTGAGCCCGATTGACTTCTGTATGATCTCTTGCGTGGGTTTTAGCTCTCATTTTCAAATCCTTTCTGTAGGTGGTAGGTGTAGGTGTTGTCTTTGTTGTAACTAAAATAGATGTTGTCTCAGAATCTTCTGATTAAAACTTGCTTGGTGTTGGTATTATTTCACAAACTCGACATTGTAGTTGTGTCCATTTAATTGCATTACATAACCTATGTATAAGTTTTATTGGAGCAATCAAATCATTGTAACCTTCAGGTGCTTTGTGTACCATAAATATTTTGTTTGTTTTCAGATTTTTGTGAATCAGATGACGGCTGAGCTCTGCCTGTTCCAGTACTAGCCTCTGCTTATGGCCCTAAGGTGCGTTTTATGGGTTAAAGTGGGTCACATTTCATTTGTAGCAAAATTTTACACAAGCTAAAGCTAAGCAGCGTGGGAACAAGCAGGACCCTTCGTCTAATCTCAGTGTTTGTTTGGCTGAGTTTAAAAAGGGGGGGGAAAAACTGTAGATTTCCACCAGCCTGATATAATAGAACATGTGTTTGGAGCTATTACAGGAGGTATGCCAGTGCAATCTGGGTGGATTCGGGAAAAGTAGCATTCCATTCATGGCAATACTGTGATCAAAGCTGTTAAGTCCTATAAGTTTTAGCATGTTAGAGGAATGCATACTGAATCAGACATGTTTTGCTGTGCATATTGGCACATAATACTTCATATCATGTTAAGAGAGTACATTGAAATATGCAGGCCTTTGTTTTCACCTGCTGTGGTGATGTGGTAACAACACTGACACATTAATCTGAAATGCAATTTCAATTATCATAGTCATTACCTATGACTATGATAAGTCAAAAAGACAAGAGTATGTATTTTTGTACCATAATGATACAGCAAATGCAGCTAGTGTCTACATAGACAGTAGCCAGCTTTATTTCAGTTTTTTTTTTATCATAAAGACAATTTTTACCATCCAGTTACAGAAATGTTTTTGGTATTATAACAAAAAGTTACATTGTTTTAAAGATGAATATCTTTATCATCTAATGCTGGTATTTATGCCTTCAGATCTATGTACCTTACACTAGAAATGCTTGTGTAACAGTGGTCAAAACAACTGTCCATGCTTATCAACCAACATGCAGAAAACATACAATATGGGGTTAGGTGGAACAGTGACGCATCCATCTCAAAAAATCCCCTACTCTCCAGTCTTCCTCAATGCATTGTCTTTATTGCATGCTTGATACATTTCTCCTTGTGATCTTTTGTCCAGTGCAGTCCAGTGTTTTGTCTGTTTTTGGTGAAGTCAGAAGAGTTGATTATTTTGATCACGGGCTGGTCCGGTCACATTCTCCAGCGCTGACAGACACCGGCTTCCACTGGGCTGGCCTCACGTCTGTCATTCACCGCACTGGGCAAAGCGCATAGTATGCATAGTGCTTAGTTGCAAGTGTTGCCGTTTGAGTTCCTTTTTGAAGATAAAGACCAGCTTAATGCCTCAAGTAGACTAATTGGTAACAATATGGACTACTGGTAGGTTTGTTTATATTTATTAGTGATTAAATTAATTGTATTGTTGTGAACATTGACCAATTAGATTCAAATAGCATTTTGGTGCAGAGAACTTCTCTGAAAACCTATCCTACATCTGCTGATGAACTACTTTCTTGTCCCTATTGTGAAATTGCCAAACAGGAGACTGATAACAGGAGCTTCACTTCCTGATGTCATGGCACTGAAGTATGAATGTGTACCACATGAAATACTATATGTCTGTTTTGAGCCGGCATCAGATCAGATTAAAGCTGTAAACGATGAAAGACTTTCTTGCCTTTAAAGATAAAGACGGATGTTAACGTTATAATAAGGGGACAACTTTGCTACACTCAAAGTTACCCAATTTTGGTATTTAGGCCTGTTTTTTTCATATTCAATACTACCATATAGCTGACAACTGCTAATTGATTTGTTTCTGTTGGTTAAGAGCAGAGCTTTTTGTTTTAACCATTAGATGGCAGTGTAGCATTCCTTTGAATCTCTCCTCACTGTGGCCTCTGTGTTTATTGACAAAAAGCTGCAGCACAAGTTGAAACATGTGCTCACCTAAAGATGCAACAGCCACAGACAAGGCCCTCTCTTGTCCAGCTGACTCCGGACCGTGCCTCACACTCTTCCTGTTTTCAGGCGCATGAAAGGCACACTGCGCAGAGGCGGGTGGGACCAGGAGTGTAGAGGAACGCTGCATATTGTTCCCAGAGCTTCCTCTTCCACATTCCTGGGCTGATTGGGATCGGAGGCCTCCTGTGCTTGGACTATTGTTCTAAGTCAGCAGCGCCGCACTCTACAGGCCTGGCCCCTCAAAACCCACAGCTGCCTTCACTGGTCTTTGTACAACAGCAGGCCCTGATGCCTATCGCTGCTACATCACTCATCCCTCTTTCTTTCTGTCTGACTCAGAGTAACCAGTGCAAGCATGACCTGCTGGATTTTCTTATCACATTGTCCAATTTTCATGTCTGGAGAGAAGAGGATGTCTGTGTTCTGATACTAATACATACGTCGTCGCTACCTAAAAAATGGTGATAATCTGTTTTTTTTTTTTTTTTTTAATTATTATTATTATTTTTTTTCAAAATAGCCCAGCACAATCTCTAATTCCTGTTTATTCGAAATTTATTTTGATTTACTTAAGTGTAATGGCCCATTGTTATTGTATTATGAAATGCTGGGTGATTTAGAGACCTACTCTAGCCCTCAGTTCACATCCTTCATAATGTGGGCAATAATTTAGCTCTAAGCAAATTTCTCAGGCAGTTTAATACAACTCGTGGCATATTTTTGTCTATGAGAAATTGTTTTTGCAATATTTATAGTTTTCTGAAAATCCTATAACTTATTATTTAGTTTGGATGTGGACACAATACAACATTGCAATATGTGTCATTTAAGAAAGTTAGGTTTTGCCATTGTGTGACACATTACACTTGAGTGCATGGGTATGATGGTAGTATTTTTATTTATTTATTTTTGAGCATTTTTTCATCTCTTGGTGTGAATTCTGACAGTTGTCCTCTAGAGGGCAGAGTTTCGTGTTTACTCAGACTCACTGCAGTTAACGTTGCATACATTTTATTCCCACACTTCATGCTTACTCTTCAGAACTCATTGGATGTTGACTATTCAATGATATCAAGCCAAAATTGCAATACATTATTCCATTTATTGAAATACAAGCTACAAGGAGTAACACCTTGAAACCTTGTTCTTGTGTTTTTTTTAAGCTTTTGCATACGTAGAGCTATCTACCTTTTTATAACACATAATTCATTCCTGAATGTTTGGCATATTTCTTATTTCCTTGAATGGTTGACAAAATCAAGGTCGTGTCAGGTCTTGCCACAGTCTAAGCACGTACTGTATATTACTGTGGCTATAGCACGCTGACGCGGACATTTAGCCTAAAGCCTGCAGGGCCGACAAAGCTGCTTAACTTAACTTTGTTCTTCAAAATCTATACAGTGTTCAGGCCATTATGGCTAAGACAGAGAATACAAATTGTTTTACAAAGAAGAAAGAAAGAAACTGAATGTAACATATTTGTATTTATAGCTTTTTCTACCTATACCATAGTGTAATTATTTATTTATTATTAACTTTTTTAAATATAATGTGATGCAAAACAGAAAACATGCTCAACCATGTCTGCAGTTTTCAACATTAAACTTGTCATGGGAAACATTGTTGTATGACAAGGCTACCTTTTCTACAATATAATTTATACAAGGCTGAACCTATTCCCATCTGAAATTACGAAGTAGCTGCTCCATCTCATCCCGTTGTGCTGTAAACACTGCGGTGGTTTCTATACTGCTACTTGGGCAAACATAAGGCTGTCTTGTCTTTACTTCGAAGGACTATTTAGTTTCCCTCAGCTTCAGAGATCAGCAAAGCAATGATTTCTTCTTAAGGCGGTTAGCGTTTATTGGAGTCAGCAGCTCTTATTTGGATATTTGGAATAGTTTGAAAAAACTGCTGTCTCTGAACACTTTATCTGCCCTCCCATACTACTACTACCCATACTACCACTACTAAGGCATATTAATTTACATTTAGTATGTTTAATTTTGTATTCACAAAAATATTTACAGCACTTAAAGCAAGATTTCCCACAGTTTTATTCACAACTGACCAAAATCATGGTGGTACAGGAACATTAAATAGATTTTCAGATGATTTCAGGTTTCAGTCAGTTCTTCATTGATTTACAATGCTAATATCAGGTGACATTTGCTTTAAAGTTACAAAATTATCTCTTCATCATCACACACATTATGAGCTGCTGCACAATGTTTACAAAACAAGAAAATATATTTAAAAAAATATTAAAATATTACAAAAGCAGGTGATCAGGAGTGGATGTGAAAATGACTAAAGAAGCAAAAAACACCCCGTTGTGATTAACTAGTTTACTGCAGACAGTGCACATAATAATGTCATCACAATAAACTCAACAGTTGTTCTTAGTTTATATGGCTTCCAAGTATGACTAGTTTATGACTAGTTTGTAAGCACTCTATGAAAACTAATGAACCCATTTCACAATATGTATTCTTGTGCTTGATATCACTATCAGGAAGGGCAGACCATGAAGTGCTCTCTTCCCGCTCCTCTCTGGAACTGTCACTCTCACTTCTATGTCTTTGGCCCTTGTTTCTCTGATGGCACCAGAACACACAGGCAGAGAAGGGCGTGGCTCTGTGTTCGTGTCTGTTGTGATTGGCCGATTGCCCTGAGCTTGCGTTATCTCCTATAAAACATGTTCTAGTTCCACCCCAGATAGCACCCTAACCCTGCCTACTCAGAGCTAACATCATAGGAAAGCATTTGGTTACCTCCCTCTTGCTGACAGGTAAAGTTGTTGATGTAGGAAAATAAGTTGTGCTGCTTCTTCGTCACATGGGTTCAATACAGGAAGCAGCGTCCACAAGTGTTACCAGCCAAACAACTTTACACAAGCTGGCTGTGTGTCTCTTCTGGTTTGTAAGTGCATTGTCAGGTCAATAACAGGGCAAGGAAGTGAAGTAAGCTGCTCTACTGTACGTGGTGTCAGCTCTCGCCATGAAGACTTCAAATGGGAACAAAGAAGAGTGGAGAGATGAACATACCTGGAGATTTGGATTATTTCTAAAAGAAAGAAAGTAGAAATCTAACATGGAGTTTCTTAAAAGCCTGGTACCAGCATCTATGTCGGGAGAGGCAGCTGTTGGGGACCATTCAGCTGGGTCGAAGGAGACTGGCCCCAGGCTGCTGCGGATGAGGAGGCTGGGCTTGCTGGCCATGGGGCACACCATAGAAGAGGACAGCACAGAGCTGGGGGGGCAGGTGGATGTGGGGACGCATAGACACGCACTAAAAGGTAGCCAAAACTCTTTCTTGTTGTTGACGCTTCTTCTAATAGCCCATCACTTGTTATTTTATTGTATAGTGTATACTAAAAATAATAATACAACTTACTTTTCTGGCATCTCACTTTTTTGGCACCAAATAATTAACTGCTTCAACAAGTTGTATCCTTTTTTTGTAGTAGCAGCAGTACTTGTTTTTCTTTTATCGCATATGATGGTTAAGGGTGAAGTGGGGTGGAGAGCTGGGAGTGACGCTTGGCTAATATTCTGAGCTGAGAATCAATCTGATGGCACTGAGGCAGGAATGTTGTCTTAAATTCATATAACAACCTAGCACTTAGGCTGATATTTGTTCCTAATGTATGTACAGCTGAGAATTAGGAGAACCACCTTGGAAACCATACTGATGCAGAGTTAATGTGATCTTAACTACTGTAATTTCGGTATCTAGCCTGAACCGCGGCATCCATTTTTATTTTTTTGCCTTCTGTTATTTATAAAATTGGTAAAATATTCCATACTGTGAATTTTGATAGCAGTACATGTAGTGTAGTGTACCTTCATTAAGATTTTTTTTTTTTTTCTTTTGTGCAGTTGCTTTGGTTCATTTATCATACAGTACACCATGGCTGCTTTTCTCACACTCTTTATTCCAAGTACACGTAAACTGGTGTTGACTGATTTCCAACATCTTTTCACAAAGAAATGGCTGAACTACTAGATTGGCATGATCACAATACAGTGAAAGAAGCCAACACAGCATTTGTTATTGCTGAGTCCTAATTCATGCACAGAGTGTGGAGGTATAGGCAAAACTGCACTCAGAACATTATAGGTAATTTTTCAGTTAGAGATGCCAATATTTATATTAAGCAGCCATATATTAACTCTAAACATCATATGAAATGCCATGTAAGAGTCATGTTTATATACTTTGTAATATTGAGTGGTGATATTTCCCCAGTGGTTCATCAACATATCTAGACTGCTAACATACCTTTAGATACTAAATGTGTTGCACATAAACATTATTTTTATGAAAAGCATATTGCAACTTCCTTTTTAAGATTTTAGCAGATCTGGTCATGTAAGCGCTTATAGTAGATGCGGCATCAACCTTCGGTAGTCACCGTCAGCTGCCCAGAAATAGTAAGAGTGTTTTCTAAGAAACTGATGAAGATTGAGACCAGTGTGACAGATGGCAGCTGTGACCAGGGTCTTTATTTTTATAGTTTCACGGATTGGATTTTGTTGGACAAAGGTCAAAGTCTGTTGGACTTGTACAGTGCCATAGAAAGAAACTAAACATGTTTGATTTCATGTGATTTTTCTTAAAAATCCATGAGTGATGATGATTACATGTGAAACTTTTGTCATAGTTTTAAAGGATGGGTCTAATAATTAAGGTAGCTGAGGTTTTGTAAAAGGCATGTCCACATATGCAGCGGGCGTGTACAGGTGATCCAGTTTGCAACAGCCTGATGGATTTGTGCTGCCTGTCAGAGCACGCACCCACTGTGTGTTTACTCATGGCTAAAGCATGACTACTGGGCTCTCCCGTCTTCTGTAAATATAATAGATGTCAAATTCTAATTAAGGCTGTTCTGATCCCGACACTGGTATTGCTAAAGCTCTGATACTATACATTTTACAGCTATTGGTGATTCATGGATGTAAGCTGTAGCCATTACAGTGACATGACCAATGCTACGGCTAACACTATTGCTAGAAGCTAAACATGGCGAAGCTCTAGTAAGCTAATAAAAACACTAAAAATGAAAAAAAAAAAAAAAAAATTTGCTCCCGTCCTTGATTCTATGATTTGGCCTTTAAAGTGGAAGCAAAACTGACAAAATTAACTGTAAGCTGCTTGGCAGTGACACTAACGCACTGTATGTTTATGATGCATAATTAACCATATGCTCTGTGTAGTTACTGTGTTTTGCAGACCTTTCTACCATTTTTTAAAATCTACACTATAAGGTTGGACTGACTCTGTGGGAGCTACCTTGAGGTCACACATGAGTGTCTCGTCATATCTGTTATTGATGATAGGGCCCGTCCAACACTTTGGCACCATTCTCAATTTTACAAGATAAAGAAATATCCAAACAGAAAATTAAACTTGGATCATTTTGACCTAGAGGTCAACAAACTACTGATATAAACCATCTGGCAGACTGTCACCCAGTCTTGACAACAATTGTACCTTTGTGAATGTTCTATTATGTGAAAATTATTATTGTTCACGTTATTATTCAGCTGGACATTTTATAACTTATTTAGAAGGACATTTGGAGAGGCTTTTGTGCTCAGTCTGTGCTGACTAGCTTGTGTTGATATATTACCCCAGCCATAACTTTCTTCAGAACGGCTCAGAACATTGTTTTCTTTCCTCTCTTTCTTCCCAACTTTAGGAAACATCCGCCATATTAGAAAGCGCTCCTTCTTTTCACATCCTTCTGTGGCCAGGGTCACGGGTCACACTGGTAAGTTACGTAACCAGAATAGAAGTGGTGTAGGGTACAGCTGGGAGGTGTATCAAAATAGTATTAGAAGATATAGATATATAGATATAGATATAGATATAGATATTCTATCTATATCTATATCTATATCTATATCTATATCTATATCTATATCTATATCTATATATATCAAATAAATATATATAAATATAACTGGGGTAGTCTGGTGCTGCTACACCACTGTAACCAGTCTGTGTGTCCAGGCCACTCCCTGCTGCAGAACTGGCACAGGCTGCATTGGCTTTTGAGGTGGTTACTGTTTTTGCTAATTCTCTCAGTCATTCACTGGAGCTCAGAGATGGCAGTTAATTACTGATGTGCAGCTGACTGCTGGGAGAGGCTTCAATGGGAGATTATTTGGTTAATGGGTGCAGCAGGTTGTACTGAATTTTACTTGGGAGTGTTACAGAACATGTGACCCATTTCATATGTGTAATCGTCAAGGTTTATTTAAGGACAAGTGGGCTGAAAGTAACTTGCTACTTTTACAGAAAGGCACAGATACTTTGCACAATGACACAGTGTTTTGTTACAGTTGACAAAACTCTGAGACATTTCATTTAAAGATGTGGTTTGACTAATGAGCTGACCTTTCAATGCTGATGATAAGAGTTTTCATTCAGATTTGCTTATTTGGCTACTCCAGTTACTCCAGTGGGACATAGACTTGAGCTTGACTGTCCAAAATGAGTTTCACCTTTTGCCAACAACAGGGAGAAGGCCTTTGAAGAGAACCAAGTGTGCGTGCAGACCTAACATCCTCAAGAAAAGTGGTTGCAGTAGCTGAAGAAGAAGTCATTTTTTAGCTTTATGAAAAGGAGATGTGTGTATCAGTTATGATGTAAATCATAAACAAGTCAAGATCATAGAATAGGATTACCACAGCAACTTGAAATGTAATATAGAGTATTTAAAATTAAAATATGTTGTATTTGGTAAAACTGTTTTATAAAAACAGTTAAACATTATAAAGTGGGTCACTTAACATTGAATATGCTCAGATGTAAAACACAATGAGAAAATAAGGATTTTGTTCTTGACAATTGTGAAAATGTGTGACATCCCTAATTTATGTATTATTTCTGTCCTGAAATTAAGTAAGGTTTACACGAGGTGAGCTGTGTACTGGTAGTGCAGCGATGGATGCAGATGTTGTCCTCCACGACTCAGGCTTCAAGAGGAGGTCAGGGATTGGATTACGGTTCCATTGATTATTGTTCCCACCCGTGCCCTTGAGAGCAGCTCAGGACAGGAAATGCATGCTCCAGTCTGCAGACATCAGGGGGGCCCATTGCTACAAGTCTCCAGCGATGATGTTCTATGTTCAGAGCTGTGAGTTTGTGAATGGCATTGTCCATACATTTAGAGGAGTTCATTTGATCAGGATGTGTACCCTGTCTATTTGTGTTCATCTGAAGTCCTGTACGTGTGTCACCTCGAAGACAATAGCTCCAGGGGTTTAACCCGGAACTTATGTTGACTGTAATTCTTTTGCATTCCTCAAACAACAAATCTGTTTAACACAAAACAATGGGCATAGAGGCCCTGGCCTTTGTTGTACCAAATGTTTCTATGTTAAAACCTCAACAGTGTGCAGGGTTCATTTTAAAGTGTAAACATTTGTGGAATGTAATGCTAAACTTTGACTCAAAATTATGCTCAGGAAAGTACATTTACAAATGCAACAAATAATTCATACAGAATAATATTATTACCAAACCAAATACATTTTTTCAGTAAATTAAAATTAACTAGTAGTGACCAGTATTTAGACTGTTCAGAATCAAATGTTGCATGCAATGGAACTGTATTTAGTTTCCTTGTCCTTGAGTGTGGAGCCCCCACTGGAACAGCAGTGGCAGGCCTGACAAAGCTTGTGCCTGTGCTCTGTTTATTTGCAGTGAGCGCTGCCTGGTTTTGCATAACTTGTGTAGTGAAGAACATGTGACTGAGAGAAAGACTGAGGGCGAGAGAGAGATGAAGACTAGACCACAGAGAGACAAAAGAGTGTTTGTCTCAAAGCAGCTCTTAGTGCCATGCCCTACACAATATTGTGTTAACAAACCTGATCCTGTTCTTGGGTCCAGATGACTTTGAGAGTCACGCGCCTCTGTGTTTTAATGAAGCACACACAAGATGAACCTGCTATGTCTCATATTCAAACACACTGAGCTTTGTGCTGCATGTCCACAAAGCAGTGATGTAATGCCTGTGACTCCACTGGGTGTGAACTGAATTTAGCAAATACACAAAGATCGTCAGTGATTTCATCCACCACAGCAGCTTGTACCATTGCTGTATTCTCTGTTCCATTTAAACTTTCTTTGTTTTCTTTGTTATTGAGGCACTAGTGTAAAGTGCAGAACTTTTTGGCTTAGTTTAGTCTCTGGTACAGTCTCCTTTGCATCCTCCCTTTCCTTCCTCCTGCTGCTGCAGTCAGAATGACGCATCAGTATAACTGAGGTGCTTTCAGGAAGTGTGTGTTTGATAGGCCAGCAGAGGCAGCACAGTTGGCTTTGATATGCGTTTGCATCGCTGAACAGCGGCCAGGGAACACTCGCAGCATTTTGATGACATCACCGCCCCCCACTCGGCTGCTGCCTGTGTTTGCTGTTGGGACATGCTCTCTCTCTCTGAGAGAACAGAGGCATCAGGGAGGAGCAGAACTGTGAGAGGAGGGGCTGCTCTGAGCGAATGGGGAGTGAGAGAGCGCTGGGAGGCGGGGGAGCTGACACTGCTAGTGTGCTAGGACTGGCACACTCAGGAGGTTAGGGGAGAGTAATATTGCCGTATGTTGTTGAGACTTCTGTTGTGAACTGTTTGGCTACTGATTTCCAGAGAATGACAAAGTTCCACTGCACATCTGCTTCGGCCATGAGGGACTCGGTGGATTGGCCCATGGGCAGTCGGAGCGTCTTTGCTGGAATACTTGTTTAAGTGTATGGGCCATGCTCGTACTCCTCTTCCTAAGTGCAGTCCAATCCTCAGCATCCAGGTGGAGCAGACAGCAGCCCCTGTGTGTGGGATGCACCTGTGGAGGCCGCAGCGTCACACAGGGACCACTGACCAGGGCACTTTTCTGAGTGGAATTATTCTCTTAGACGTCCAGTAACACTTGGTCCATTTTGGTGGAGCCCAGCTTTAAAGCAGCAATGCTGAGCCTGCAGGATTCTGTCTTCTTTGAGATCAGCATCAAATCTCTGCTCAAGTCATGGAGCAGCAGCTGTGAGTAGCTCATGTTTACATACCACTCTGGGTCCAGACTTATCTGCTCCATCCAGACTACACGCTGTAAATGCACATGCTTGGATGTTATGCCTGCTTTCAGATATCTTATCATGTTTTCTTAAGAATGGCTCATTAATGAAAAGAGATTCTGTACAGTCTGACAACACAAGTTTGTAATCAAAGACAGCATTTTTCCTTTTTTTTTTTTTTTTTTAACGGTTAAATTGCTCAGAAGTCGAGGGAACACTGTACTTTTAATTTAACCTTTCTATGTTGTAGATATATACCCTGTCAAAGTTTTCAAAACGGTTAGCAGTAAAGCTGTAAATTAATATTCAACTGTCTGGCATAACTGAACTCTTTAATAGTGAACAGTATAATTCAGCTGTTGAAGCTTAACAGACTTTCACTTGTATTGTTGGTGCACACCTGTTCAAGTTGGCTCTTATGCATTTGACCCATAATGCACTCCTTCATTTGATGACGAGGTTGTCTTGAGCCCAGCAGGAGCACTGTTTTTGGTCTGGCATATAGACTTTGTGTTTTCACCACAGGCCATTGCAGTGTTTGCATAGAAGGGAAGCTAAAATCAGCTCCTCATCCATACGTACAATCATTGATCTGTGCACAGACTTACATTTGTACACGTTTAGTGTGGCTTCTGATGCTCATTACACTCAGGTTTCACTTATACAGTCGGCAGAAAAATACAATCCATTTCTGTGCTGCACTCATGGCCTCCATGGCTGCGTTTCCTCTCGTTTTAAAACCTCCTCTGTTCCCTTTGGAGCAGCTAATGTTTCTGTGATATTGATCCGTCTTCTGGTTCCCGCCTGTTATTAGCCCCTGCTGCACATCACAGATCTACAGTTGCAGGAGGTACAGCCTATGAGACCTCTACTGAGGCTTAATCAGACCTCATTTTAAATGAAAGTTTGCCTTACCCCTGTAAGTAATAATGCAGTGAGGGACATAGTTTTCATCCAAAATGCTAAGCATAACATAAGTTGTTATAATGACAGGCCCAACTTATTTTATGTGATAACAAATTTCCCTTCTGTCTAAAATGCTCAGGCAGCAGCCCTATTTTATTAAAATACAGTGTATATATTTGCATGGCACATTTTTAACACATAACCTAATTTGCATTTTATTTGTTTAATCCACCTCAAAAGTAAAACCAACGATAGGGCCTGGTCTTTGCCAGGCCCTGGTTGCCAGGCAACCCCCATCTATTCACAAGACTCCAGGAAGTGTTGGTGCCAAATCTGGAGAAAGTTCCCGCTCTGGGCCACTGTTAACTGTGTCCTCACATAATTTAATCTTCACGAGGGGATAAGGACACAAATTAAGTGTATTTTTTACAAAAGACAAATGTGCTAATATGTGGTTTTATTTTATTTTTCTTCTTGTTTAGTGATTATGAAGAGCTAGTACTAACTTGCCAAAGCTGGAGCATGTTGAGACACAGTGACAGAGTTGGTATAGCTGTGCCATATTGGCTGTGCTTCTATTGTCTTCAGTCAAAGTGTCCCATACGCACCGTACATTCCTGACCCTGTGTGGCTGTCCTGTTGTCATGATGGGGAGGAGAGCATGCTTTAGGGAGGCCTTTGTTTTTACTGGGCTGCTCTAACAGTTGTGTAATACTCCAGTGTTTTGTTTTTTAGCTCCAAACTTGAACTTTCCCTGTTGGGTCTCTCAAGGCACTCACATCTAGGGAAGTAGTTCTTATAACCACTGGAAGTCCTCCTGGAGCTAAGGCGAACAATGAAGCTACTGTACTCTAGCATGTGACATAAATTGAACCAAATATAAACAATACAGCAACTCAGATGGTCAGTAAAAGCTTAGAAATGTCTTAAAACTTTGCTAGCTGAAAATTATTGCTGCTTTTCAATTTCCAATAGCAACTTAAAAGTCAAGGCCACCAAAGCACCAGACTGACAAAGCCTTTTATTTTAGCATGTGTTAGCAAAGCAATCTTAGGCCTTGTGTTTTGAATGGGCTTGAATGAAAAAGTGACCTTAAAATGATAGTTGAGTCACCACTGTCTGACAGTTACTTAATATGGTCATTGTCCAATATTTTCATTTGGGTGTTGTACCTGAAGAGAGCTGGTCATGGAGGGAGTGACAGTGTTGTAATATATAGCACATTTCTCATGATTATAATGAAAAGAAAGAATATATTTTAGATTACCGTCCCCAAAATGTGTATGCTAATATGCTACAATCGTTTTCTTGTCTCACAATTTAATTACTTATTTACTATCTTCTAATATTTTCATAATTACACAACAAATACAAAATAAAAATGAAAGTAAAAATTGCATTTTTTGTTGTGTGTCAAGCGCCAGGCTGCGAGACAGAGGTGGGATCAGTCTGGAGGGAGTAGCTGCCTGTGCCTGCGTGACATCACTGGGTGTTGGTGGACCACAGTAAACAAAGGGGCAAGTGCTTGAAAGGCCTTCTCTGTGACGGCATTGACCAGAGCAGTAGCATTGGCGCTAACACAAGCTAACTGTGTGCTTCTGTCGATCCACAAGCAGTATTATCTCCTCCTATTATATAATTGATATTTTTTCATCAAAGCTCAGACTGCAGGTAGCAAGGTCGCCAATTCTGGTACATTTGAATAGCTTTTTTATTCA
Organism: Scartelaos histophorus; assembly: GCA_000787155.1. Classification (NCBI taxonomy): domain Eukaryota; kingdom Metazoa; phylum Chordata; class Actinopteri; order Gobiiformes; family Gobiidae; genus Scartelaos; species Scartelaos histophorus. Next base: position 30,491 of record KN518295.1, read on the forward strand.
CCTGGAAAATTCAAACTACAGATGATTATGATGATGGTGATGATGCCAGACAAATCAAATATATAAAAAATGGATGTACATTTTTCAATTATTTGCTGTACTGTATGTATTTGCATCCTGGGAAAATCCTTTTATTACATTTTTTTTACTTTTTATTTAAACCGAGATATTAAACCATACTTATGGGTGTTAATGCCACCAATAAAATGATCATAGTTGTTCTAAATTAAATACAGAAGTTTGTGTATGGCTACTGGGGATGTTGGCCTCCTCTATGGTACAGCTTGAATGCTCTTTGGCGGTATTCACAATTCAAAGTGCAAAGTGTTTCTGTGACAACCAGGAAGTAGCAGAACAAGGCCTTTTCCTGGGAGGGATCAGGGTGAAGGGTCAGTGTGCGGCTTGGTTTTAGTCTCAGTCTGGGACGTCTCAGATCCAGGACCCTAAATAAACTTTTATAACAGTGATTAGCAGCTTGTTACCTCTTTCTGCAACAAGGCCTAGTTCAGTCACCGGTTTGGTTTGTCAACATTTTTGTGGGCTTACACTTATACAGTCGGGCAATATAATTTTTTTAAATAATTGTCAATAATGCAATTAATCCTCTGTGAGTATGTCAAAGCATCTGGTTTAAAGCATAGTTCAGACTTTGGAGGAAGAAAATGTTTTTTTTTTTTTGTGGTTTTTTATTTAATGGCACTGTCTTATTTCTGTTCATGAAACCAATATATATTCATGGTTTTAATATAAAGGAAAAAAATAAGAATGAATAATCGAGCTTGACCAATAGGAGGAAAAAAAATCCTGGTTTATTATTCGCTATATCGCCCAGCCCTAACTTACAGGAATGTTACTCAAATAGGAAACTTATTGTATTCAGACAATCAAAGTTTCAGAAACAATGGGTCCTAAATTAACCATATGAACAATTCGCATTCTGTGTTGTAACCAGAAAGTTACTAAGTATTCCTTTGGCGGACAATGGCTTCATAATGTTTTCCCTTTGTGAATGAAACCACCTCTTAATATCACTTAATCTGTCCACCTGCAGTGTAAATGTAAACTTGTCCATGCATTTGCTTACATGATTTGAATGAGATACCAAATACTTTTTGCCTTATGTAAATGTACATGGCTCATCCTGCTCCAGATAATCAGATTTCTTGTACTAGAAGTATAGTAAGAATCATTCTCTGGTGTTTGTAATTTAACACCTCTATTTCTGTTTCCTCAGCCTCTACTCCAGTCAGCAGCAGCGCCAGTAGACGCCGTGCACCCGCCTCGGTCACTCCTCTGTCCTGGGACAAGCAGCACATTGCCGCCATGTCGAGCATCACCATCGACCCCGAGCTCAAACCGGGAGAGTTCGTCATCAAGAGCCTGTTTGCAGAGTTTGCTGTGCTGGCGGAGAAGAAGATCGAAATGGTCATGGCTGAACCACTGGTACATGCAATTTATGTACTTTGTAACTTTGGATGCTGGTGTGGTAACTTGGCATGAATTTAGAGATGAGATGAGATTATGAAGCATTACCTGTAAAGGGTACCGTATTTATTTCGGAGAAAATTTTATCTTCAACATAAACTCTTTAGAGGAACTGACCTCTTCACCAAATGAAATCAAATTCACATTGTTTTTAAATTACAAAAACAAACTAGCATTATAAGGTACTTCTTACCACTACTACTATATCCTCATCATCTAATAGTAGATAGTTCTGTTGGTAAATACTACAAAAAAACATGAGATACCAACTTTTTCTTTACTTCCTGCTCTAGACTATGACTTAAGTGTCTTTTTTTTTCTGACCCTCACAGGAAAAGCCCCTTTCCCGATCCCTTCAGAGAGGGGAAGATGCACAATTTGACCAGGTATATCACACTGGTGTACATCTTGTATTGAAGCTATTCAACCGTATCGCTACTCCTAATCAATCCCCTGCTCAGTCTCCTGTTCGCATCCCGTCATTTGTGGAAGTTACACAGAACCTCACACAAAAGGAGTGCATGCTGCATACTGCTTTGTTCAGCACAATACAAAGCCAGTGAGGAGATGGCGCTATAGATCCAGCTGTCCCTTTGTGAGTGAGGCAGCCCAAATGGGTCTGGAGAGTGCAAAAGTGAGAGGACGGGAGAAGTGCTGTGTCATCCCAGGCACTATATCAGCATTGGGCTCTGGTCGAGCTCTGTCTGGCAGCATAAGGGCAAAGGCAGCGCTTGCATAACTCCTCCTGCCTTACATCCATCATCCTCCCCTCTCCTTTAAACACATTGCAGGTTCAGTTTAATAGTTGATATGCTCTGGACACACTGCATGTTTTATGTATCGACTTTTATTTCCCTCTCATGTGATGCACAGAGCCCCTGATGGACCATGTTTAGTCATCACTGACAGGACGCAGTACTGGTCACTGGAGTAGATAACTGCAAAGTAAATGGGGCGTGTGAAAGACCTTATTTGTCACAGGTTTAGCTGCAGTGTTTATCTTTTAAGGAACATGCTGACACCATTATTTAGACAATTAAATGTGTTTTACCTGATTTTGTGTCATTAAAATGGTCAAAACTGAACTACTGTATTTTTCGGGCTATAAAGCGCACCGGATTATAAGGCGCAGTATCAAATAATGTCAGTTGCTGTCATTGTCCACACATAAGGCGCATCGGATTATAAGGCGCAATAAGCAAAACAAAATGCATGTCGGATAAATCGAACTTTATTCAGGTAATTTACAATAACTCTCGTAGGCTAACACAAAAATACATTTAAATAAGTTTAACAGTTGGGTGATTTCGGCATCAAACATGCCCGGATCCCTCTTAACATTGTTCAGTTTTAACACAAAAATACAAAACCTGAAATCTGCATGGTAATCGTGGCATTTTGGGTCCTTGTACAGCACACGGCAGAACTACCGGTATGTTGCACAGTCGCCCTATATGTCGCCAACACATTACTCCTCCTGACTCGCGGAGTAATACGTTATTAGCCGTAATGTGTACAACATAAATTGGTTCGAGGCTAGTAAACACGGTCAGGTTATAGGTCATACATAAGGCGCACTGGATTATAAGGCGCACTGTTGATTTTTGAGAAAATGTAATGATTTTAGATGCGCCTTATAGTCCGAAAAATACGGTAGTTCATTTTAAACAATTTGCAGTGGCCCGAATGTATTCTTCATGCATTTCTAGTTTCCGAATTATTTTTGCATAATTGCATTTCACAACAGAGGCTTGGATGGAGTTTTGCTGTCGTGCTGCTACTAACAACTAGCATGCTAAGAGTGCACCAGCATTACTTACTGGTTCATGAACAATAAAACATTCTATAATTAGAACAAACTGCACACAGTGGTCTCAATTTGAGCTGTATTAACAATATATTTGTACCAGGCCAAATCAAAATTACCTGTACTACATCAAATCTGGCCTAGGCAGTATCTTTATACTTTTACATTTGAGATATTTTGTCATGTATTAGATATCCTATACTTTAACATTTACATGATTCTATCACAAGTATATTCACATATATTCTCTATTATATTATGATGCCATTAGCATTAATGTAAAATAATGCTTGAAGTTAATTTTGGATATTAATGCACATATGTGTATGTTATTTTCAGTTAATAAGCTCTATGAGCTCAATAGCAGAGCACTGTTTGCCCTCCCTTCTGCGCACACTGTTCGACTGGTACCGGCGGCAGAGCGGCACCGAAGACGAATCTTATGAGTACAGGCCTCGTGCCAGCACCAAGTCCAAAGGGTGAGGCTCTTTGTGCACTCGGCACTCTGAGTCTGTGGATATGGTTGAAATAATAGTGTTTTCTTCTCTTAGAGATGAACAGCATCGTGACAAAGATTACCTTTTGGAGCGGAGAGACTTAGCCATAGATTTCATATTTTGTTTAGTCTCTGTTGAAGTACTAAAACAGGTAAGACAGTGCACTTTGTGTTCTATAAATACTTCCTGGTGTGAGGCCTGCACCTGTGCAGCCTAATAGTGACAGTCTTATTCAGCACAAGGCCAGACATACCATAACATAACAATCTAATATTGGATTTGCATTTTAGTCATACGTTACACTGTATTAAAATAAATTACACCAGTATCTTATTTTGATATTCTGCATTTTTATTTATTTTATTTTGTTCTGGTAAATGCTATTTGTTAATATTGTTCCATTTTATTCCTAAAAATGTGTCACAGCGCCTGCAGTATTTAGTTTGTTTACATAGGTGTGCTGTAGTAGTGTTTTTTATTATTGCAAATTGTCACAGTCTGTAAATGAATTGCAATTATTAGTGAAGCTCTTCCTCTGAGAGCTCACAGTAAACAAACATGGTGGCAGTACACCAATGTCCAACTGTGCAGCCGCTTAATGCATTGCATTTGAACTAGGAGCAGTCCTTGGAGACTGGAGCGAAGTTGTCCCTTGCTTTGCTACTGTTGTGGGGAGAGAATAGTAATGAATGAGAGCTAAGAAAAAGCAAGAATGCTATCAGTGCTTCAAATAAGACTAATGGCTGTGTGTTTACGTCACAGATTCCTCTTCACCCAGTGCCAGATGGTTTAGTACATGAAGTCCTGAACCTGGCATTTAAGCACTTTAAACATAAAGAGGGGTAAGTATTCTGCCCTGCTCACAAATGGTTGATGGACAGATGGAAGACCTGGATGATTGAAACAGACTTAATGCTAAAATGTCTAAACCAGGATGAAAGTAGGAATAAACCAAGATAAAACCCAAACTTATCTCGAACCTTTGTTAGACTTAACCACTTGTTTGAGAGCAGTTCAGTCCCAATGTAGACTTGGTTTTGTCCTGGTTTTATTTTAGTTCAGTCCAAATTTTGAGGAGTTGAGTGTGCAAGTTTGAACCCTAAGGCATATTTATGTAAACCAAACCACACCCAGCACTTCCCTGTGTGCATAATTATAAGGTAATATGCATTTATGAGGATTAATTTTATAATTTAACAACTACAGTGCTCTTGGTAAATCCAAGATGTTAATAAACCTCAAACCTGAGTATTTAAAGTAAAAGTGAAGTTTTGGCTTTCTGAGGAGAAAGTCTGTGTGCACAATTATTGGGCATTTATTGATGAAAATCTTCCTTTCTCACTTTGTTATTTATTTATGTTTATTTTCATTTGTGAGATAAACATTTTTGACATATTAAAAACAATTAGAGCATGGAGTCTGTCTTTTTCTTGATCTGTTGACAATCAACTTTTTGTGCAACAGCTTCCCAGACACTGTTCAGACAGGTGTACTGTTGTAATTCACCATAAATCTCCCATTTAAGAACAATGCATACGTTCTCAATAGGGTTTGGGTTAGGTGACAGTGGGGCTCATGGCATTATTTTTTCATCTTCAATCATAAAAATCATGATCCTCTTGAAAGATGCAGACTTTTTCCTGTGCCACTGCTTGGAGAAAGTGTTGTCTTTAAAACTGAAAGTAGGTTTTGGAGTTCTGTTTTGAGTCCATCTTCAATCTGAAAAGGTCCAACAGGCTCATCTTTAATAATAACAGCCCAAACCAGTACCCCACCTCCACCTTGCTGGTTTCTGAGATTAAGTGGAGCTCTGTGCCCATTACCGATCCAGCCACGGGACTGTCCATCTGGTCTGCCGAGAGTCACTCGTCTCATAAATCCATAAAATCTTTGAAATGTCAGAAATGTTTATTTTGAGTTCTTAACTATTCTGACAGATGAAAATAAATGAGTGAGAATGGAAAAAAATAATCATTTAGTTACGAAATAATTCTACACATTAATAGTTGAATACTTAAATATTCAGGTTTGAGGTTTATTAAAATTTTTCAATTATAAAATGAATCCTCATAAATACAACTTGCCTAATAATTATGCACATGGTGTATGTTAGGATAAAACCAGAATTACGCATCACAAAGACGGGTTGAAACCAGTAGAAACCAGTTGATAATGAACCACCTCTTATCTCTCATTTTACTTGTGTTTATGTATGGGTACTTGGGCTGGTATTTTTTATTACACTCAATAATGTTCCTTTCATCTTATCTATTGACAGTTACTGTGGACCCAACACTGGCAATGTGCACATCATTGCAGATCTGTATGCAGAGGTCATCGGAGTCCTTACACAGTCAAAGTAAGCATACCATATTCTTCTAAACTAAACGATACATGCAAATTTGGTTGTCAGAATTCTTTATACATTTACCTTTCTTCATTATGATCACTGGAAAAAGAATAATTGTCCATGCATCAAAAATTTGATTTTAGATATTTACTTGTAGTATATTATCCCACTTTTCTTTTACACTTTTACTCTTGGCTACTATAATGTTATGGAATCTGCTTTTGCAGGTTTCAAGCTGTGAGAAAGAAATTCATCACAGAGTTGAAGGAGCTGAGGCAGAAGGAGCAGAGCCCCTACATCGTCCAAAGCATCATCAGCCTCATCATGGGCATGAAGTTCTTCCGGGTGAAAATGTACCCCGTGGAGGATTTTGAGGCGTCTTTTCAATTTATGCAGGTACAATATTGTCATTGCGCTCTCTGTCCCAATGCCATTATAGCATGAGATTTATGGATTATAAGTATGTTTTTAAAGTGCCGTTTATCACTAGCTCAAATGGGTAATGACAAATTATCTAGTTCAAATGTTTGGTTTTTTTTTTTGTTTTTTTCCAAGACTCTTAAAGACAATGAAAAAACAATGTTTATAGAAGATTTGTAAACATGTCTTGGTCTATGAATTCTTTATGTGAGACAAGAGACAGGAGAGTTTGCTTGCCTGCTTCTATAAGTTTAAAAGTGAAGACAAAATGAAGCTTGGCTAAAGATTGTCCATGTCCAGGTCCATTAGGTTATGATACGTCTGTAACAGATATAGCATGTACAGTTATTTGTCATGCTAGACATATCTCATTGTTCCCCATTTACACTGGTGGTCCATAGGCATGTCATAAGGCTGAATTTTCCCTATTCTGAGAAGAAACATTTTCCTATTATTTTGTGCGTCTGTCATTTAAAGATTTGATTTCTTCCAAAATTCTAATTACACTTTTGACATTTTAATGAGTACAATTATTCAATTCTGAACATGTATATCTTTGGTGTTTTGCTTTCAGGAGTGCGCCCAGTATTTCCTGGAGGTCAAGGATAAGGATATCAAGCACGCATTGGCCGGCCTTTTCGTCGAGATCCTCATCCCTGTGGCTGCTGTGAGAAATGACAAATATTCAGTTGAACTGTTATCATACTGAATCTGAATGAGCTTGTTAAGTGTATCTTTCATTCCCAGGCGGTGAAAAATGAAGTGAATGTACCATGCCTAAAAAACTTTGTGGAGATGCTTTATCAGACAACGTTTGAACTTAGCTCCCGGAAAAAGCATTCCTTGGTAGGACTTTTTTCATGAGCTCTCCATTACTATGATGCATCAGCCTTGATGCCTGAATTCCTGTTTTTTGTTTTTTTTTGGTTATTGCTGTTGTTTATATGTATATTTTCTTCTCTTCAGGCTCTGTATCCCCTGGTGACTTGTCTGCTGTGTGTCAGTCAGAAGCAGTTCTTTCTCAACAACTGGCACATTTTCCTCCAGAACTGCCTCTCGCACCTCAAGGTACCTCCAGACATTTACCTCTGTTCAAATGATGGGCACTCATGGCCACGGTTTAAGTCTGGGTAACATTTTATAATAACAAGCTATTGAGCAAGATCTAGATGTGTGTTCATTCTATCCCACAAAACTTGGCTTTTTAAACTTCCCCAGTGAGCAGTCACAAAACATTACAAAGAAATTAAAAGTGGTCTATACTTCTTCTGCTTTTGTCATACGTTTCTATGCACAAGCAGCCGTGATGCATATGTTTATAATTGTTATTCTAAAGTGTTACCAAAAAGTAGCTCCTAAATGATTTGAAAGAATTAGAGGTCGTCTGACTATTATGAAATTTTTGGTTTCCATAACAAGTCTGATTGTAAAGGTATGTTTATAATTGGTGTAAAATGGGGCAGTTTTATTGCAATTACTCAATGAGCAACACAAATTAAAGTGTTTTTCCGTGGTTCTGTCGGAGATCTTGATGTACTTCCCCTCTCATTATAAAACACCAGATCTGGACAGGAATAGCACTTGATTAGATAAGGCTATAAAGGAGTTTTTGTTGTCTAAAGAGGAAAAATCACATCCTCAGCATTATGAATGTACAAAAATAATGGCTTTATGTAATACAATTCCAAATTTCTACTTTGGCTACAGTACATAAGAATAATAAACATGTATCAATCCACAATATAATTTTTCTAAATAGAATAAGCAAATGTATGTTATATATATATATATATAT
>KN518296.1:591-22636 GCA_000787155.1 Scartelaos histophorus
CTGAACCCATAATCAAGGAGAACACACAGATAATCTTAGCACATCTTTGCCAGTGAGCCCTGCCCATACGCCTAATCCCTACTTTAGCAACTCAGATTAGAAGTCGTGGATGATTAAACCCATATTGTTATGTTTGTGTTTTTTCTGTAGGGGACCCTCCGGCGGGTGACCTTCTCTGTGGTTAACCAGGCCCAAGATGGCGGCTGTTACGACAGTGGCCTGGAGGATTCCGAGACACCCAGCAGTAAGAGTTCATCAGGACCCAGACTGGGAGCTTTACCCCTGCCTGAAGAGGGCTACGAGCGGACCACTCCGGAGGGCAGTGTGGGCGAAGAGGAGCATGTGGAGAACGGTCAGAGCAGTCACACACACACATGCTGTAATATAAACAGCAGATAAAACCCTAGGCCTGTCACGATAACTAGTATATCGACTTATTCTTTAGTACATGAAAGCTGGAACAATATATTTTGGGGCTCAATATTTATCGTGTGTACAATTTCATATTTAGTATTTTTGTTGTAAAACAATACAATACAATACAATAGAGCTGTAGAAGGTTGAATAATTCATTTCTATGGGGCGTATTATTAGTTCCTGATTCTGTTATCTGTTGCAGCCCAAGCTTTTTAATGATACTGTCTTTTTAAAAATGGTTTACTGGGATTATCTTGCATTATTTTTCATTTCCAGATGCTCAAAGCTTTACGGTTTGGTGCATTATTTATTCACTGCATATCTGGTGATGGTGAGCTACCATTTTAGCCAAACTGATGAAAGCGAGGCTGCTAATCTGCGCCATCAGCCCCTCCGACCACCACCATCATGCACACACCATACATACATACTAGGGAATGTGAGTGAAGTGCCTTGCCTAAGGACACAATGACAGTTTTTGCCACTGCCGCCCCACTGTGGCACCTGGAATTCCCTGATTTTCCCAGTGGTCTCCCATCCAAGTACAAGAGCTTCTGACAAGATCAACCTTTGACAAGGAGTTTTGGCCACAATATTATCGTTAATCGCAATGACTCTGTGTTATCATGACCGGCATATAAAAGCCATTTGCTGTAATAACAATGGCTGTCTAGAGGCTTCCAGTTACTGTGTATTTGTGCAGAGTGTAACTCCAGCACTGAACACCTTTATGAAAAATTTGTCTCAGGAGTCTTTTCTATTTAGGAAAACTGCAGCATTTTGTTCCACACCAATGCATTTGTGTTAATATTTCTTCTTGACAAATGGGTTATACTATGAAATACTTGTATTCCCCGATTTGGGATAAAGCTGAAAATGTTCTATTTCTGCATAGTGTGTACAATATATACAGTTCACTTAATCTTAAAATATGCTGTACACATTTCTCTTCTATTTTTATTTATGGTTATATGTATTGCCCATAGTCCTTGGGTAGAACGTGAAGAACTCTCTAGTGGAGAGTCCTGCAAATGCTTTTCTCCATGGTGAAGTTTCATAGTATGGCATCAAACCTTTGTATCTTAATGAAGACCAAACCAGACCAAGTTACAGATCAGATCTGTGAGAGGCGACCCCACTCACAGTCATAATGTTTTTCTAGATATTTCCGAACTATAAAACCATCTTTAATTTAATAAATGTAAGTAGAGATGTTTAATGTCATACTTTGGAATATTCCAGGCAGAGCAATGACATTTACATAGAAACAAGTTGGACACAGACTGTCAACCAAAAAGGTAGATAGTGCACATTTAAACTGATATTAAATTGTACCTTTTAGATATCTTACCATGTCCCCTGGTGTAAAAATATCTGTACAAGCAAAAATCCTTGTTTTACCATCAGCATTTTAAAATGGTTATCTAAAACCCCAAGTGCTACTTCAACTGTACACAAAAAGCCTCAAAATTAACGCTTCTTCTTGTGTCCCTTGCCTTGACCACAATTTCCAATTCAATGTGCTTTTCCTTGCACAACTAAAACGAAATTAAGTATGCTATTTTTTCTTTTGTAAGTCCGTTGTAGAGGTTGATGCCAGTAGCCAAGGTTGTGCTGACCTTCAGATAACGGGCTGTACTTCGGCAGATGCGGTTCTTTTTTAATGCAGTTTTTCACCAATATGCAAAAGTCCAGAGATGTTATGCTCTGTAATAACTTTTGGTCATGGTCAGATGGAGAGGTGGATTGAACTGAGAATCCATTGTGCTGGCTATAATTAAGTTGAATAATTATTTGCCTATTTGATTTCACGTGCATTTATCTGAGCTGCTCAAAGGAAATTGAAAAAGGTTTTTAAATGCTTTAGGGTGATGGTCTAGGGCATAGGGTACTTATTTTTTTACTTAGTGGCCAGTTTGTATAGAATCTATCATCCGTATTGATTTATGAATGAAAGATTTACAAATACCCTTTGACACTTAACCCACCAGTTCACCAGCACTGGTCTCTATTGGCACACTGATCTTTTAAGCTTTTTCTCATGGGATATATATATAATTGGCCCTATGTAAATGCAGCTCTGGAAAATATTCAATAATCTTATTGAAATTACTAATAATGGCCATTTTGTACACTTTAAAGTGTTTGGTTCATCTCACCTTTGAACTTTTACCATGACCCTTAAGACCCTTAGTGTGGTAGTCAGCGATCTCTAGAAACCGACATCCACATTTTCTTGCCTACACATCCCACCCTGCCTTTAGTGTAATGCTTTCAAAATTATATGCCTATAACTGAAGACAAAAAAATATACCTATGCAAAATAAAACTGACATAAATACTGACAGTTTATATGTAATATGAGGTTATGTTTTATTGAAAATTGAGACATTTAGTCTATACATATCTATTTCAAAATTTACAACATTAAAAAGTACTATTTACAGTTCAGTATTTGAAAACTACTCAGTGACAACCTTTTCACTCAATAACTTTATGTACTTGTAACAGATTAAATGTGAGTCATCATATCCACCTCTGCTCTAATCTCATTTATAATCTATTTGTGCTCGTTTGACTTCACAAATCTTCTTTTCTTTATTAGATGCCAGGCAGCTGCCAGATGTGGCCCTCACCGGGAAGTGCACCCGTGAGTGTGATGAGTTTGGTCACTCAGACACCTGCTGGATGCCCGTCCGCTCGTCCCCCCGCCGGCCTCGCCACGGCAGCGACCCCCCGCGGCTCTCCACCTTTGCCCCGGGAGACGACAACAACAATCTCCGCGGCAACAACCACCATGAGAGCGATAGCGAGAGCAGCGCGGGCAGCTCAGAGCCCGGAGTGGTGGTCAGCGTAGAGGGTCAGAGGTTACCTTTGGCTAATGGGGATCCCCTCGGCACGCTCGGCAACAGGAACATGGGCGACCACAACCGCAACCTCCTGAACCGCAAGATGACATCCGCCTCTTACGACACATTCAGCAGCGCTGGCTTTGGCAGGCGCCAACCTGGGGACGAGGAGGCCGGGGAGAGCCAGGAAGCACCAGAGGTCATACCCTTAACCCGAACAGGAGGGGACTACAAGACCACATCCTGCCTCACCCTGTCCCGGAGAGAAGTGTATCTGTGACAAGCTGCACGACCCAGAAATCACCTGCAACTACCACTTTACTGAAGAGCCAGTATTAAGACATTAAAGCTTGTAAACACATTTTGGGAAGCCTCTTAATGCTGTGAAAATGTCAGAGATGAAAGCTTTTCATGTATCAAACTGAACCTTTTGGATTCTAACCAATATTTATAGGCACTTACACTTAAGCAGGCAGAGGATGGACTGACGGGAGCTAATTTCTTAAGAAGATTTTTTTAACTACTGACTGCCTCTGGGCAATGATCCTATCAACATCTGTAGAGGTGGACAACTTCATCTCTGTGTATCTGATTCCAGTGCATGTCTGACCCTTTGGAAAAGAGGGATTTGAGTGAAGAACACAGATAGTGAGTAATCCAAATGCTATAAACGCCTCATATGAATCCACTATGCCAGCTTTGGATGAGCTCACCACCACCAAGGTCTTATCAACTAAAAATAGAACACCACTTTGATAGCAGTGTTTTGGGTGGGATTCATTATAGAAAAACATAACTTTCTCATGGCTAATAATCAACCTTTATTGCTACAATCTGGGAAAGTGGAACGATCAGAGCCGCAACTCCCATGAGAACAAAGTCTTAAGTACTGGATGAAAATAGCAACAAAGTGTTCGCGGTGTATAGTAACTACACGAAAAAATGTGCTGATCCCGGAAAAAATCAGGTATCTGTGGAAAACGCAAAGGATTCTGAACAAACTGCTACAATGTGAATAGTTTTATACCGTGAGCAAGGACACGAGGGTTTGTAGTGTCAACGCAGCATTTTCTTTTGGCCTGCTTGATTGGTCAGTATGTACATATGTGTGTTATAGACCACATTTAACATTGACTACACCAGAGTACTACTCCAGTCATTGGTAGTACTCGTACGCCTACATGGACACAAGTACGAGTTAGCATGCAAATACAGTCAAATAGTACATGTTAGAACGCAAGTCCACACATGGTAATCTCAAAGTGGAGCATTTAACTTAGAGAAACACGCCAAGCGGGAATAACATTATGATAAGCTCTTAAACTTAACCTGTTTGCGAGTGGAATTTTTCAGACAGGAAACGAGGATGCAGCAGAAATAAATAAATAAAATAAAAATAGAGAAATGTTTTTGGAGCTAAAATTGACATCTGAAGTCAAAGCATTTCCATAACTGCTGCTCTCGGAAGCTCGGTGCAGGTAGTTCAGTGTGTTCAGTGGTTAGAATAACACGTAATATTTAAACCACTACTACTGGCCGTAATGTTATTCCTTATTGCTGTAACATCAAATACATTATACACACAGACATGGCGACATTAGCACATAAGAAGAAACTGGACCCTCACCCCATGCGTGTATGTGATATCATACTCTGAACATATTGCCTAATTAAAACTAACTCAAGCATTTTTGCCTGCTACCCTCCAGCTAATATTTAAACACGAAATGTACTTAAATAATCACTCATCTTTCTGACTGCTATGTAGGGCTTCATTAAAGGGAATTTCAATGACATCTTCTGTACGTATCGACAAGGGAATACGCACTACTCTGCATACTGTAAGTAGGACTCATAGAGAAACCAAATCTATAAAAAAAAAATAAAAAGGACTCTTGCATGAAGGAACATTTTTCTCTTTTTTACTCTTTTTTGGATACAGTCCCATGCCTTTTTTTTTGAATACACTGTAAGCTATTACGGGGACGGAGGTGATGAAGGCAGCCGGGGAGCCGATGTTCAGTGGATTCTTTAACTTTTCCATCACCCCAAAAAGTGAGGAGGTTGCTATGGGCCACAGGACACAATGTTGTCAGCACAAAGTTGGAGTCGGTACCCTTTTTTCAGCGGGTAGGCCCAGTCGGCTGCTTCTGACTGGTGGAGATAACGCGCTTCTCCACATCTCGCCCTTCCCAGCAGCCAGAGACACACTCCGCTGCACTGCTCTGGTGAGTGGGTGTGGATCCAGGCCATATACTAATTCTCATCATCAGGAGTGTGATAGGGGATAATAGGGTTAGGTCGTCCCCTCGGTTTTAACGACTTTCCTTTTCTCCTCCAACTCTCCTGATCCCCTTAATGCGAGGGTAGGAAAGAGTAGTGAAGCTAGTGAGGGCCAGGAAAAAGTGTGTCTCGTTTTGAATTTCCTGGTTGTTTTAGATCAGGTGAGAATTGATTTGATACACGCTGATGCAAAAGACTCAGGAAATGTGAGTGGTGTTTTAAGACAGAGGAAGAATAGTGGACAACAGTTGCTTAGACATATTGAATTTTTAAGTTGAGTCAAATTTAGATCATCTAGAACCTGACTGACCAAATACAATGTCAAGCCATACAATGCAATGATAGTATAGATAGTATAAAATGTCTGGATGCTTTTGTCTTCATATTAGGGGTCAATTTTGTTACTTAAGTAAACGCACAGATTCTGGAGCAAAATAAATACTCAAGTAAAAATACCAATGAAAAAATCCACTGAAGTAAAAGTATCAAAGTACCCATTCAAAACTGCACTTAAAGAGTAAAAAGTAAAAAGTATTTGACTCTGATTTTGAGATCCAATGAAATTTCAGATGTATTGATTTTGATAGATGAGCTAAATTTTCTTCAACAGAAAAAAAATGAATTTATTTTCTTTTTTTTCAGTCACATTTCTCAAATGTAAAGAAGTAAAAGTATCTTCTTTAACTTTAGTAAAGTACAAATGCCTAGAATGTATGCACAAGTACAGTACTTCGCTACTTTTACTTCATTATGTTGCTTAAAGTAATACTATAAGATGTAGGTTGTGCGTTTTGTCTTATCTCAGAAAATTGGATCTGTACCATACCAGATGGCTAATCATTTGCTTCTTTGGCCATCTCTGATTAAATGCCAAATTAAGTAAGAGGCGTGAAAATATAATTATTAGCGTGAGTTACTTGTTCTCATAGCCGACAAAAAATAGTCTAGACTACTGTTTGGGTCAAAGAGAGAAATGAAGTTTGTCCACTATCCATCCCCTGCCTTCATGTTTAGCCTACTACTGTAAATTGTAATATTTGGCATTCTTACTGCCATAAACTTTTGCTGCTTGGTCCCTATACACTGGAAGGCAACTTGGAACATTACAAATTAGAACAGGATTTTTCCAGCTTCTGGTTGTGCTCGATACTGTATATGAGCCTACACTGTATATACCTTAAGAACTCCACTCAACTCCACTGATGACTCCCTATATGTACGAGTAGCTCCGAAAAAACCCTCCCCCCCTTCCCAACATGGCTGCTTATTGAGCGCTCTCAACTTGACAGACTTTGAGAAGAAACTGGTGATAAACAATCAGCAACAACATAGCAGGGTATGGATGGACACTGACGGGCATGGAAGATCTCTGGAGAACTAAAAAAAAAAAAGTCAGTTTGGGAAGAGACTCAACGCAGCCCTGCCTCTTAAAAAGTGGCAGAGATTTTACTTCATATTCTGCTGTTTTATGGCAGTTCATTACAGCACCTTTCAACCACTCCTCAAGCAGAACTCCTGTATATGAATCTGTGTGGGCGTGTGTAATTTTTTTATACTTGCACGTTTAAAAATGTTTGGGTCTACTACTGCAAAACAAAAAGGGGAGACGGTGAACACCAATCATGTACCATGCACTAATCAAGACTACTTTTTTAATAGGACACTTCGAGGACATGGTGAAGCTGTCATCCCCCCCTTACGCTGTTATTAACTAATAGCCATGTACAGATTTAAAACTACACTGTAGAAACCAGGCAAATGGAACCAGAACAAGACTATGGCATGCTTACAAAATCTGCACTTGAGAAAAATGGTTGAAAAAAACTGTTTGTTTTATACGAGGCTGGCTGAGATTTTCTTTGGTTTTTATAATTTTATTTAATTTTTAATTTTGTTTTGCTGAATCTTTACTGTATTTACATTATGAACTAATTGCATTTGCTATGACTAGAAGGACGAGATCTTGGCGAATGGTTTGGTATGAAGATGACTGTAAAAGTTTGACATTAAAAACGGCAAACATATCTGTGTCTGGCAAGTTTTTAAGCGACTACATGCAGCACTGTAACGGATCATTTGTAACCTTTCTATGTGCAAATAAACTGAAAATAGAAGAAAACAGTCATGGCTTGTATGTCATCTAAAACACACTTTAGTTTTTTTTTGACAGGCTCCAGCTCCAACTGTTGGGTTTATAGAGTGACGTGCGCGGTGCTCACTGCAAAGA
Organism: Scartelaos histophorus; assembly: GCA_000787155.1. Classification (NCBI taxonomy): domain Eukaryota; kingdom Metazoa; phylum Chordata; class Actinopteri; order Gobiiformes; family Gobiidae; genus Scartelaos; species Scartelaos histophorus. Next base: position 8,368 of record KN518296.1, read on the forward strand.
TTAGTGTGAAGGACTCCAATGTCAAACGATCCGCAATCCGTGTCCCCCGTCCCCCTGTATACAGCAGCGACCCCATGTGGCCGCTGGGCAGTACTGCGGTCGTGCGTAATAACTTGCCTATACCGGAGCTGGCGTGTGAAAGCTTTATTCACCCAAATACATTTTCTGAACACTTTTGCTTAAAGGTTCGCCTGTTTGTCTCCATGGAAACGTCATTGCTTTGTCTAGAATGTTCCACAGTATATATTAAACCTATCTATCACAAGGGAGACAAGCTGGTTAGAGCACAAGGCTGTATTACAACTCAGATCTGCAGAGTGGCCCCTATTCACAGAAGGAATTATTGCATTTTTGAGCAATAGGAACACTACTGAATAAATGCTATGGATGGAAATGTTTAAAGTCATACCACGGAACATTCCAGGGAAAGCAAAAACATCTCCATAGAGACGAGAAGATAGCAGACCCACAAGAAAACTATGCAACTTTTCACTTTCTTGTGTCCAAGGAGAAGATATTACTTTGCTTGGAATGTTTCAGTTAAACATATCTTCAGCGTATTCAGTTTTAATTTGAAGATGCCTTGAAAAAAATGTTCTTACTGTCAGTGGGGTCGCCTTTTCACAGATCAGACCTGTCACTGGCTTGTCTCTATGAGGAGAGACAGCAATAAGGAAAGGATCCTAGACAAACTTCATTGATCCACAAGGGAAATGATTTGGACACTGTAGTTAAATAAGGCAAAATTGCACAAATATATATGTACAAGTAAAAAAATATATGCATTAATACGAAACATATCAGGCCTATATACATGAGGAGGTTAAGGAGAAACAGTGCAAAGATGGAAAAGTGATTGACATGACATAGGTTTTCGTTATATAAGGAGTTGTTGTACAGTTGTATGGAGTATGGTATGAATATTTTCCTGTATCTCTCACTGTTTGAGCAGAGCTGTAGGAGCCTGTTGGACAAAGAGCTCCTCTGTTACTCTAAAGTCTGGTGCAGTGGGTGATCGGGAGCGTCCATGATGGAGAGCGGCCTGTCCGGCGTCCTTCTGTCCCTCAGTGTGACAAATGTCTCCAGCTCGCAGCCGATCTCGTGACCAGCTTTACGAATCGCTTCGTCAATCCGTCCATTGTCCAGTAACTTTCTGCGCACACTTTCTGCAAGACCTGAGCTTTCTGTGGTAGAAGAAGTGTCATCTCTTTGTAGTTATTTTTATAAAAAGCGAAAAAAAGAGCTGAGAAGCACTAGAAGTAATAGCAGTAATAGGTCTAGTTATAGCAGTAGTATTTTAAAGTAGTTTATAAGCTATTTAAAATGACAGCCAGAAGGTGTTGTTGTCAGTTAGAGTTAAGTTAGTTACACCCGAGTATTATTCATGACTCCCACTTTAATCATCTTCATACTCTATTAGGTTTGTTTATAGGAGCCTGTGTGTCATATATCATAAACAATATTATTCTAAAAGCATTTATCTTGATCACGTCCTAGAAAATACCATTTAATTGTGTCTAAGTGTGTATTCTAATTAGAAGCCATGAGTTATTTATTTCTGTGTTTGGTATTGATTGCAAAAGGACGACACAAGAGAAGCATTTCGGCTAATAGAAACTAAAGTACTCTTGATTTGGTTTCACTTGATGGCGTTACCCTTCCTCCAGGGCCAGCTTTAAACACAATCATTAAGAAACACAATAAAAGATATTAGCCGCTCACTTTTAAACATCAAAACTCTCTGATGGATCAAATAGACAGGGTTTATCTCAGAAAGGCAATACTTGTGAAAGCCTTTGTAAGTAAATCATTTGTTTTGGCAGGTAAATGGATACAAAGTTGTCTGCAGTGCAAAAAAGAATGTCAGATTCTTTGAACTCTTAATTAAATTCTAGGCCCGAGAGCTGGTTCTATTGATTTTTAAGGAGATGGAGGAAATGATTGGACGGAGGCATATGATGGAATAAATCCCAGAATCTTAGCCAGGGCTCTGTGCTCAGTATATCAAATGGGCTTTGGACTGGTGAGAAGCTTTCATGGATTTTAAAAAGAGTTTTAGTCTGAATAGTGTTGCCTTTTTTTCCCTGACTGCCTTCAGACAATCTCAGCATTAGTAGTTTCTCCTAAATTCATATTGACAGCAGAAAATGTTTTAAATTAAATACATTTTATCACAGTTTTGAAATAATTTGGTATTATCTTTTGAAAACAACAGAGGTGGGCAGAATCAGGGGCATCGGACCGGGACGGTAAAGAGTAGTGTTTAGGCCCAGGGAAATATGCAATTTTTCAACGTTACTTCAAGTTCAAAGTAATATTAACTCAAGTAAAAGTACAAAATGTTGTGGTTTTGTGGTTGAATTCACTGAAATATCAGTAACGAAGAACTGCTGCGCTAGTAGGAGTAAATGTAAGAGTAACTGTCTAAACATAACATCTGATTTATTCATTAAAAGGACAATGCAATAAATACAGATGGACTCCACAAAATGAGAAAAATAAAATAGAGCGATGCAAGAAACACAAATTTTCAAATAATGTGTATTAGCCCTAGACTTATTCACAGTGGGAAGCAGGGGAGTCAATAGTAGGAGTTTGTTGTCCCAGGCCCCAAGGTCTTGGGGGCCCAGAATCGGAACCCCTGCCTACTATTTAATATTAGAGGAGGGCCCATGTGGGTTTTCTTGCCCCGGGCCCCCAAATTCTGTCAACGGACCTGGTGGGAAGAGTAATGAAACCTTTTCCTCAAGTAACAGAGGTGTTACTTCAGACAGGTACGCTGTCAGGGAATATTAGTTCGTCCAGAATGTTGCACAGTAAAGATTAAACTCATCTATCATGAGAGAGACAAGCGGGTCACAGCGCTGCACTACATTACAATTCAGATCTGTGGTTTTCTTGCCCCGGGCCCCCAAATTCTGTCAACGGACCTGGTGGGAAGAGTAATGAAACCTTTTCCTCAAGTAACAGAGGTGTTACTTCAGACAGGTACGCTGTCAGGGAATATTAGTTCGTCCAGAATGTTGCACAGTAAAGATTAAACTCATCTATCATGAGAGAGACAAGCGGGTCACAGCGCTGCACTACATTACAATTCAGATCTGTGGAGAGTCTCCCTCCAAGCCTTTTACTCAAGTACGAGAGCTGCAACTTCAAATGTCTGAAAACTACTCTGAGAAGTACAGTTTTGTCTCAAGTAAATTGTGTAAACCTCCCCTGAGTACTGTCCTCAAATGCCCTGGTTAACAACAGTGCCATAGCTGTACTGTGTAATCAAGAAGCTGTTTTTCTATTAAACAAACACCCAATAATAAAATAAAATAAACAACGTCAGATTTGATTTCTTTTCTTTCAGGAGCAGAGCTGTAAACCTTCCATGTGCATGTAATGACATGAACTGGGTTTGAGCTGAGCTGTTCCTGCCTTTGTGTCTCTGTGTGTCTCTGTGGGCATCTCTGTGTCTTTGTGTGTCTGTCTCTGTGATCATCTCTGTGTCTGTGTCTCTGTGGGGCTCTGTGAGCATCTATGTGTCTCTGTGGGCATCTCTGTTTCTCTGTGGGCATTTATGTGTCTTTGTGTGTCTTTGTGGGCATCTCTGTGTCTCTGTCTCTTTGTGTGTCTCTCTGGGCATCTCTGTGTGTCTGTGTGTGCATCTCTGTGTCTCTATGGGCATCTTTGTGGGCATCTCTGTGTCTCTGTGGGCATCTCTGTTTTTCTGTGGACATCTCTGTGGGCATCTCTGTGTCTCTGTGTGTCTCTGTGGTAATCTTTGTGTCTCTGTGGGCATTTCTGTGTCCCTGTGTGTCTCTTTGGGCATCTCTGTGTCTCTGTGGGCATTTCTGTGTCTCTGTGTGTTTCTGTGGGCATCTCATCTCTGTGTCTCTGTGGGCATCTCTGTGTCTCTGTGTGTCTCTGTGTGTCTCTGTGTGTCTCTGTGTGTCTCTGTGGGCATCGCTGTGTCTCTGTGTGTCTCTGTGTGTCTCTGTGTGTCTCTGTGAGCATCTATGTGTCTCTGTGGGGCTCTCTGTGGGCATCTCTGTGTCTCTGTGGGCATCTCTATGTCTTTGTGTGTCTTTGTGGGTATCTCTGTGTCTCTGTATCTTTGTGTGTCTCTCTGGGCATCTCTGTGTCTCTGTGTGTCTGTCTCTGTGATCATCTCTGTGTCTCTGTGGGCATCGCTGTGTCTCTGTGGGCATCGCTGTGTCTCTGTGGGCATCTCTGTGTCTCTGTGTGTCTCTGTGGGCATCTCTGTGTCTCTGTGTGTCTCTGTGGGCATCTTTGTGTGTCTCTGTGGGCAACTCAGTGTGTCTGTGGCATCTCTCTGGGCATCTTTGTGGGCATCTCTGTGGGCATCTCTTCTCTGTGTCTCTGTGGGCATCTCTCTATCTCTGTGTGCATCTCTGTGATCATTTCTGTGTCTCTGTGGACATCTGTTTGTCTCTGTGTGTCTCTGTGATCATCTCTGTGTCTCTGTGGGCATCTGTTTGTCTCTGTGTGTCTCTGTGGGCATCTCAGTGGGCATCGTCTTTTTGGTCATCACCTGAACTCGTCAAAGTCCTGCCATAACTTAAGGCTGCTGCACAAAGTGTTCAACATAAGCTTTTAGCCGTGACATTTACCCCACCTATAGTTACATAAATGTGGGAATGCCTTTTATAGCGCTAAAGCTCACTTGAGAATGTTAATAGGCCTATAGACATTTTCTTACATTACACTGGGGTTAGCTTTGTCCTCAATATTGTACCAAAAACAATATACTGTAAAATGACTTCAGCTTCCTTTTACAGCCACCGTGCAAAAGATATGTTATTTTGTTTAAATTGTTAATTGCTTTTTTATCCTCATGAAGCTCAGGGATAGGGCCTATGCATCACTTGGTCAAAATGTTATCAAGTATACATTTTCCAGCCAATTTAGAAACAGAGAAAATGTGAGTTGGCCATATCAGAGAATTGTCTTGCTCAGAGGCACTAATGCAGCATTGGCCAAAGTAGAATTACATTTCTTAGTAAGTTAAAGATCTCATATTACACATATTGTTACCTCATCAAAAAACATATCCGGGAAGACCAGACCAGAGACCAGAAACCAGAGACCAGACCAGATTAGACACCAGAGACCAGACCAGAGAGCAGACCAGACCAGAGACCAGAGATCAGACCATGGATCAGAGACCAGACCAGAGACCAGACCAGAGACCAGACCAGAGACCAGACCAGAGACCAGACCAGACCAGAGACCAGAGATCAGACCAGGGATCAGAGACCAGACCAGAGATCAGAGACCAGACCAGAGACCAGACCAGACCAGACCAGAGACCAGACCAGAGAGCAGACCAGACCAGACCAGAGACCAGAGACCAGACCGGAGACCACACCAAAGACCAGACTAAAGCAGAGGCCCGAGACCACACCAGAGATCAGAGACCCAGAGACCACACCAGACCACACCAGACCACACCAGACCACACCAGACCACACCAGAGACCAGACCAGAGACCAGACCAGACCTGCATTATCAGTCTACATTGTCATAGCTCAAAACACACCTTTTTCAAGTTAACCTTTTACCTTTAAAAACACAGTGGAGAATTAGTGAAGAGTGTTTCCTATTTTAGAGAACAACACAACCTAAACATGCAGGATTTGTGTTTTCAACATGTGTTAATTAAAGAAAACACAACTCCAAGGTAGTTTTGTTTTTTTGTTTTTTTATGAGGAAACAGATCCTAAGATTATACAAGCCTTTCAATGGTTTTCAACACAATTCGAAACAATAAAATTATATATTGTGTTATTCTTTATCGAAAGTTCATTTTGTGTGTGGTGGTGCAGACTGCAGGTGGAGATGGGCCCTGTTGGGGGATTTGGGTGATTACAGTAGTGGCTCCCATCTGCTGATTGGACCAGAGCGGACGCTGCTTGACTTCAAAAGAACAGATGACAACAGTGTGGCTGCTGCTGTTTCTAGTTACCAGCTGTTGTGTGATTTTTTAACTTCTATTACAGCTACTTTTTTGTTTGTTTCTGTAAAATCACAGCTCTAAGCCCAGAAAATAGATATTGTCATCATGGCAGGGCTGTAATTTTGAAACATGTAATTTTGTGGATAAATCTGTAATTAGTTTCCAAAAACATCTGTCAGTTCTGTTAGTAGTGCAAGTGTAAATTCGGACCAAAAGGACATTTCATTTTCTTAAACCTCAGTTTGTTGCTTAATTTCAATGCAGAACAGAAGAAGGTAATATGACATTTGCCTGTGGTTATATGTATTATTAATAGTCAATCCTCTGTTTTTGGTTTATAGAGATTTAAAAATGTACCTTTTGTTCTATACCTCGCTACCATCATAATTATTCTTTTGTACAAGTCCAAAACAGGGTGACCACAAATCAAACTGCACAAAAAGAGGGGCACGTTGTCATGACGACGCCTGTCCATGTTGTTGGATGCAGACGGATGTGGAGATTATAGAAATTCAAGCTCATAGATAAGTGCAATCATTTATAGTGTTTTGTTTTTATCAATCATAACACCAAGAGAGATTGGAATAGTCATAGATGCCAACATGATTCAATCTAGTATGGGAAAAAACATCATGTATGTAAATCTCACTATTTATAATTAATGAGGCATCAATGAAAAAGTGGGGCATTCTCTAAATAAGTGAGATGAGGGACAATGGCCTAAATGATGTGAAATGACAGAAGTTCTTTTGGTTGAGAGACGTGTTCTTTATTATGAAGTGTTTTGTAAATGCAGATAATTGACAAAACAAATAGACTGAGAAACACAAGAACTTTATTTAGCATTTTCTTGTTGATAGCATTGTTAAGTGTGTCACTACTGAATCCAAGACATGCAGAATTGTGGCAAAATAAGATTATTATTAATAATAATAATAATAATAGCAGGTTGTCAAGTTGGATCCAGATCCAACCAAGAGGCAACATCATAATTTAACAACTCTAATAACAGGCAGTCAATTCTCTTTCATAGTGTGTTTTCAAGAGTGAAAATACAACTATCAGAGGGCAGAGATTGACAGGAACCATGAGACTCATGAGATCCTAGACACTGGTGCAATATCAAAGTTCTATAGGTGGGCGGGACTACAGTTCACACTGAACATCACTCATCATGGTTTAAAAAAAAAATCAGATACTGGCCCTTCAGGTAAGCATAAGTCACAACAAATAGTGATGTTGTGGCATAGTCTCTTTTAACAAAGGTAGTTGGACACAGTTGTAGTATTCAGAGGGTCTCTGAACCATCGGGAGAGCACAGCTGGCTCACTCATTGTGCATTAGCTCGGAGCAACAGCCACCTCTGTGTTAGCACCTGTTTAGTCCCTGGTCCTCACAAAAACACAATCCTCACATGTTCTGCTTTACACTTCAGAGGTGCACAAACACACTCTCGTGCTTCAATTGGGTCTGGGGAGCTCAGGGCACCTCAGCTCTGGTGAGGTCCCCAAACAGATGGTACTGACACATGGAGGTCTCAGCCAGGAATGGGTACAGTCACTTTATTTGAAAGTGAAGAAAGAAGAGTGGTTGGGTGAGTTGTTTGCTGTAACTATGAAGAAAAAAAAAAAAGCAATTTCTGTAAACACATTTTTGCCCATCCGACCATGCAGCTGTTAAACCTGTTATAACTTTTTAAAGGTGCATTGTATAACTCTTCTGGTGAGTGGTCCGCCATCTGCTTGTGCCCATGGTCACGTTATTGCTTTGCCTTGGATGTTCCACGGTATGTCATTAAACAATCTTGTATATAAAAGGAGTTTTTATTTCTCAAAACTACCACACAAAAGAAGGCCTGTCCTTAGCCTGGTTATGTGGCCTGCTTTTCTTCATGGAGATGGTAGAATTAAATGCCATACTATGATGTAACACAGGGTCTACAGGTAGCTTTAATAACAAAGCAAACCAGTCAGTGTGTGGGTCCAACAGCCATGAGGCAGTTTTTATTTACAGTCCAAACTAAAATGAAATAAAGGTTGATTAATATGGTTGAGCTGTAGATGCCACTGCAGGGGTGAGGCTCCACCCTAAAGCTGGGGTGAGGGGACATGATAAGAGTGAAAAACAAGGTTAGCACAAAGAAAACAGTTGCCACAACTGAAAACACCCGATTACAAGTGCCATCACCACCGATAACTATAAATAAGGTCACCGTCTAAAGTGAGCCTCCTCCACTCTCAGCCATCTCCAACCTACACCCACTGCAGAGCTACCACAGATTTGCTCCAACATAGATCAAACTCAAAACTAATAAAAATGGCAACCAGCACTGAGCCTGTAAGCACAGTGTAGTTAGTATCGCAATTGCATGTAGCACGAGGGGGTTTGGTATAATGGTGGTGTTTAAGGAAAGTACAATTACCAGCAACGCCACTGGGCATAGCCCAGAAAACAACCCAAAAAAACATGTTCCATTTTCAAATAAGTTGTACTTTTTTTTTTTTTTTACACATAATTTAATTATAAGGACATGTGCATACATAATTGGGTGTATCTCCATTCGATCAATCACATGTACAAAAAGAAATAAAAGGAGATAAGGCAAAGAGCAAGAGTAAAGGGCAAGGCGACGGCTCCAGCACCCACACCGCAGCTCCCAGGAGTCACATCTAGAAAAATATTAAAGTTACTTCTAATGCCTACAGCTAAACTGGCAACGAAGGTCTGTTGCTCCAACATACCACTTCCATACCTCACAGGAACCCACATTACGGCGCTTTGACAGAGAGAACGCACCTATCCAGAACCAGTGATCACGTGTCCTGAGCGCAACATGCGGCGCCAGGTAACAGGCCATAGCCCTGAAAGGCGGAGGACGCAGAGGTGCACCGGGGGACCCAGGAAGAGCCATAGAGGCCAGAAGGCGAGTGACACACAGAAGGCCATATTTATTGATTGACAGCCAGTCTCTTGAAGATCCCTGTGACCCTGACCCGTGGGACTACGGATGGAAATTAGCCGTATGGCTACAATCCGGCGTGTTTACATTCGTGCTTCTGTCATGTTCATTAACATGCACTGTCCCAGTCAAATAAATAAATAAAATAAATAAGTGGCAAGACCTGCCCGGAGGTCACACTGCAACACATACATCATGATTATACAATCACATATTAAAAGAATGCCTCCAGTCTGGACTGTTAAGACCCTTTAAAATGATATCCACAGAAAAAAAAGTCTTTTAACAGCAATATAAATAAAAAGTGTCACATGATAAGCTACATTGCCACAATAACATTTCAGAAATAAACAACTTGGACCCTCTACCAGAAAAGTTACACAGTGCAGTTTTAATTTGTTATAATCTAATTTTTGTATTCAAGATTATTTTATGCCTAATGTCGACAAGACCATAAAATGAAAAGATTAAAATTGCTTGATAAATATAGATTTATCATAAAAAGTATCATAAAGTTGCAGCATACACATACGTTTTCAAGCAGAATTTTAATTAAGCTAATCAACCTGCCACCACTCAAAGGCAAATAATGTTATTCTCGAGAGGCAGAATAAATTAAATTTTGAACAAAGTTGCACAGTTTTCCTATGAGGAATCTCTCTGGAACAAGAAAAGGCCGTCCCTGCCAGATGAGACATGTAAACTAGCTGCACTAAATTGGCTGTTATTCTCAGAGGCGTGGATCAAAGTAAACACTCCACTGGGACTCTGCAGGAGCCTGGGATACTACTGCTAATGACACACAGCGTTATGGCTCTTAAGGCCCCTGACAAGCTGATAAACTCTGGTTTGACACATGCTTAACAAGGTAAGCACTGGTTTGTCTGACTATTCCAGAGGACATAAACACGTCTCATTTACAACATGGTTAGTCATACAGTCAAAGGCCTCTCTAACCACCACATGGGCTTAAATGTTACAGTCCAAAAAACAAAATCTTGCTGAGTTATAATTGCTTTATTTAAGAACTTACTTGTTTTATCATGATTTGAGTAAATTTCACTTGTAAGTAAATGACCTACAACATTTTTAATTATGAGACCACAATGTAAGAAAAACAACTCTTCACATTTAAAATAAGAAACAAAATCTAATGTTGCTTGAATTAAGAAAAACCCTTATTCCATTGGTAAATAATTGTACTTGTCAAGTTAAAGCTACTGAAATAAACTTCATAAAGTCATTTTAAATTACCTAGATATTGCTTCATCCAGTGTAATCTACCTTCAACGCTCTCAAAGTGGTTTATCTATGTCTGTCTTGATTATTACTATATTGACTAATCGTTCAGTATATGAAAGTTGGGACAATATTTTGGGGTTCAATATTTATTGTGTGTTCATTTCACATTCTTTGCAAAAGTTTCTTTGCAAAAGAGATTTTGTTTATTTTTGTTGTAATACAAGGGTAGAGGGTTGATTAACTTCTATGTCTAATTAGTGAATTTGGCTATTTATTTGTTGCAGCTTTGAACTTTACTTTATATTTTAAAATGGTTTACTGGGATTAACTTGTATTATTGTTATTGTCAGTGGCATTAACTGGGAGGTTAAGCGGCTAGAGTGTCTTGCCCTGTGACACAGTGAAAGTATTCATCTGTGGGAGCTGGAACTGCCAACTATCTTCCGGTGATTTTTATGCAAGGAGCAGGATTCAGGATTTTGACTTTTGGATCAGAGGATATGCACTACAATACAATAAAACAATATGTTGATAGTGTCGGGGTTTGAAACTGAACCAGCAACCTTCCAGCGAGTGGGCAACCCCGCAGTACCTCTTGCATAACTGCTCCCTTAAAACTGAAAAAATTAATTAACAAAGCAAAGCAAAACAAAACATCATGGTGTACAAGAGTCATCTTTATTGATCATTTGTGAGTTCACTTGAGTCACCAGACAATGAAAACAAAAAAAAAAACAAAGTATCATAAAATACTAAATGTACCAAACAAGACAATTAAATAAGCATAAAACTGCAGCGTGATTGTTTTTTGGAGGAGGAAATTATGGCAAGTCAGTGTAAGAAAAGTCCATAAGCACATCTGCTCCTGTCAGACAACATAGACGCATTAGGGCCGAAACAATAAGCGAGGAAAAAAGACAGTTAGAATTCCATTTTGCTGGTAATACAACATGTACTGGTGTGAACTGTGATCCACTTGAGTCATATTTCAGAAGACATTATAAATAGATTTGCATAATGTTTCACAGTTGTGCTGAAATCAATCTATTCCAGATCTACAGACAGGTATATGCATAATGTGTAGAAGCAGACAGCAAATACACCAGTGTGTTTGTGGAATACCAATGACCCCGACTCTCTCCACTGTTCCTCTGTCAGCAAGAAGTGTGATATGCCCATGCAAAATGTGAGCCAAATATTGCTATAAAAACAACTTTGTATTGAAAAAAGCACCATGTTTTAAAGCTGACTACAGTGAGACAGTCAGTGGAAGTATCAGTCATGCTAAAATACATGTTTTTATAACAGTTACAGTTTATAACAGTATAATATCCATATTACTGCATGGTGTGAGAGTGCGAGAGTGCCAGTCTATTCTTACATGGTCGTAAATTACACAGAGTGAACAGGTCTGAAATGTGCTGCTCTTCAGTGACCATGAGCACAAGGCAAAGTTATACAAACTTAATGTTCTAAGAAGTGTCATTACTTTAACAGAAACTACAAAGGTTTTCAGCCATAGCTGCTACCCTCACAAAGACAATCATACATTTGCACTCACATACACTAAAAGAAAGGTGAAGATTATCTGTGCAGCATTCAACCGAGGCTGGTGATGTTGGAATGGCCACCAGGGGGAGCTACAATGCGGTGGCCAGACCTTCGTGGGATATTGTCATCTGCCTGTGCCCCTGCAAAGAAAAAAAAATAGTTTTAGGTAGGTGTATTTCTAATGTCATAGTGGAGGGAAGAAGTAATAGTATAATAGTACCTGATAGGCTGAAGTTGGACTGGTGGAGGTTGCGTACGGGCGGGGGCTGGGTGGTAGTTGGTGATGTTTTGGCAGAAGGAGATGGAGTTATATATTTGGGCATGGATGGCACTTCGTAGACCGGACCATCATACAGCCCACGGGTAACTCCCTTCTTGTTATTCACCTGCACAAAATGGAATATCACATTAATATATGAAAGGGACAGTAAGGAGCCTGTAGTCATACTGCGTACATACATACAACAAGCAACTGAACCTGGGTTGCCAGTGCCTTAACTTTAACATATAGTATATGAGTTTTTCCTCATTCTCAGTATATGGACAGGCCATGTCTGATATAAAAGCTCAGAACCTCCAGATTTCACTCACTGAGCTGCAGAGGCTGCACTGGCATAGATTAATGGTTGGCTCCAGGTATTGGGTTTTGGGAGGGAGGGAGGTATTTCGGCATTGAAACTTGAAAGCAAAATGAGAGACTCTTTTCTATGCACCTTGAGAACCAAAACACTAAATTACGGCCTACACAACTGGACCATCTTGCCGTTTTTTTCTAAGGAAGAAATTAGAATTATCAGTAGTAAAATTAATATTTGGTTGGTTACCTCACATATGGGAATATAAATAGATAAAGTTTCTGAAATTTAAAACCATACTTACATACTGTCCATTTAAAGTGATAAAGCAGCCACCCTCATAACATCATACACGCAGCTATTCTTTCTTTCTATATACCTGGTTCCTGAACTTGATGCGCTGGTAGGCCAGATCAGGGAAAGGCTTGCGTGGAATGAATCGCCCTGTGCCCTGTTGAGCCTGTAGTTTTCCGTCCTCAAACACCACTCGACCTTGACACAACACCACAGCCGGCCCCCCGCGGCACTCCAGACCCTCAAAGATGTTGTACTCAGAGGCCTGGTAAGAGCGGATAAGCAACACACACAGAGGAAATGTTAAACGGGAATTATTGAGAACAAAGAAGAAGTGCTCTATCATCCCTAACACCATTTACAACGCTGATAGCATGTAGTGTCTGGGGTCTCTGCATCAAACGGCTAGAAGGAAGGGGAGGAGACAGTTGAGAAAATAGGGGTGAAGGGGGGCGGGCAGAACAGTGACAGTGATTTTGGGGGGATGGGACAGAGTATGTGGTGGGTGGAGGGGGATAATCCCTCAAAGCAGCAGCAGACTGGCTTTGGGCATGTGAGAGTGAATATATTAACAACAGTAAGTGTTCTGAGTCACGCTGAATTTCTTTGTAGTGGGTTTATATTTTAAATAAAGAGTAAGAAATTGAGTTTGTGGCAAAATTTTACACTAAATATTTTCCCTCAGTCTGGTTTCTGCTTATGTTGATTGATATTTTGCATCTGATATCACCAACATTCCCTGAACTGAAAACGCTATTCTGTTAGAAGCTTTGTTACACAAGTTAGACTTAATCTGAACTTTATTTTAACCCAGTCTGACCTAAACAGGAACATGAACTAGACCATCTAAAAACTTTAATGGTAGTTATTGCTAATGTGTGCATTGTGTCACCATGGTAACTAATGAACGTTGCATCATAGAAATACACAGCAGGCAGATCCATGCAAAGTATCAGTAGTAAACTGCAGAACTGTATGAAGCCCTCACCGACTGCTGGTCTTTGGCAGTGATTGTCTTGATGAGGTCAGGGTCCCAGATGACAATGTCAGCGTCAGAGCCCACAGCAATCCGCCCTTTCCGTGGGTACAGGTTGAAGATTTTGGCAGCATTAGTGGATGTGACAGCCACAAATTGGTTTTCATCCATTTTCCCAATTGCCTGAAGAAGAAGAAAGAAAAACATCTAAATATGTAATAGAGACACGTTCATACCATACTCCATACAACTGTACAACAGCCCATCCTTATGTAATAGGTAGCACTATGTCCTGTCAGTCATTTCCTTTTTCCTTGTGGCATCTTATACATAGCTGAGATATATTTGCATGACTATATTTCTATATTTTATTTTTACTTGTACATGCTTTATTTGACCCCAGTCTCTTTTTAGGGTTAGGGTTTGCTCTTTGTCATTATAATACTATATATTATGATTGTGAGCAACTGTAACCAAATAATTTCCCTTGTGGATCAATAAAGTTTGTCTAAGTCTGTAATGAATACTGAATGGTGTATTTTAATTCTGCACACTCACCACAGCCTTGTCCCACACAAAGCCCATCCTCTCCTCCACTCCATTGGTTCCTTCTGGGATCAGGGTGAAGTTATCTTTGCCAATGGCTTTTTGGGCCATGCTGTACACACAGTGAGCACTGCCCACAACTTGGAGGTCCCCACTGTATG
>KN518296.1:22675-67361 GCA_000787155.1 Scartelaos histophorus
ACAATTTTTAAGTAAATCGAATTTTAAAGATGCTCTCTGTTATACTTGACTGGGGTCTGTCATCTGCTTCTCTCCATGGAGCTGTGCCTAGAATATTCCACAGTATGACCATAAACTTATGAATCTCCATGGAGACTTGCAAATCAAAGTACAGGTTAGATTTGTGGAGAGGCGACCCCACTCACTGTAAGAAAGAATGTTTTTTATGATATTTTATGATATAAACTAAAGCATGAATATCTCCATGGAGACAAACAGGTTATGAACCCTCTTCAGAAATGTTACAGTGTGCACCTTTAAAGTTTTAGCTGGGGATCTTGCTTGTTTATATGGATATGTAATTGCTCTCCAAGGAATGTTCCTCAGTGTGACATTAAACAGCTCTGCCTTACATGCATTCAGTTACAAGTGGTTTTAAAGCTCAAAAATACCTAGAGGCGTTCTGACTGTGAGCGGGTTTCTCTACATTTCTGACCTGTAACTCGGTCTGGTTTGGTCTCCATGAAGATTTAAGGGTGCCACTGCAAAATAACATCTCCATGGAGACAAACAGGTTGCGACACTCACGAAAAAAATTACACAACGCTGCTTTAAGTATGGATCTGTCAAACCTAAAAGTTATAACAAGAGGCATTGTGACAGAATGCAGTATGGTTGCATATCTTACGTAAAAGGATGCTTCTCTGTTTTAGCCACTGGGGGTCCCTAAAGAGCATGTGCATTAAAAGTGTAAGTCTTGTCTAGGCCTAGGGCAAACAAACCAGAGCTGAGCAAACTGGTGCAAAACTACTGCAGTACAGCCTTTAAAGCATTAACTACAATACAAAGAAGTTTTATGAGACTTCATCTTATAATGAACAAGGTAGAGCTGTATTTATAACTATCACAATGCGTCACCTAGCACATTCTTTTTGTTAATTAGTCAGTGAATTTAATTTGTGTAATTGTTACAAGTGCTCTTATTTCTAAAGACAAGTAGCTAACGACATTTCTTTCCGGCAGAATAAGAAATAAGAAAAGCATTATGACTACACTGGAGTGACAGGGAAGGCTGGAGCTTCAGGCACGAGTGGAGGAGACGAGAGTTCAAGAGTAGGAGGAACATGGTATCCAAGGCAACAGATGATGAAGGATTGTAGTTCTGGAGCTATTTATGGAATTGAGGACAGTCAAAAGTGAGTATCAGGGCGTTAAGTTCATGTGAGTAAGTCTGCTTGCTTTCCCTGTGTAATTGCAGTTTTTATTGAACTGACAGAACGGATACACTGTATGTGTGAATGTGTTTGAAGTGTGTTTTGTGCATCTGTATTACCAGCATATGTCAAGGAAATCTCTATAACATACCAGGCCAGCAGTGTGCTCAGATGATCTGGGGTGGTCGGGTCTGGACTCAGAGGAGGTGAAGTGACATAAGCTGCTGCCTTTGCCCAGTTCTTGCTCCAGTAGTGAGACCCATCAGTAGCAAGACCAGCTGTGATTGGCTCCCCGAACACCACAGAACCTAGATACAGAAACGGACCATAAGAAACCACTAAAACTTATTAAAGGTCCTATATTTGACTCCTGTGAGTTTTAAGCAATGTTGTAATGCTGTTACTTCTTCACAAACATACCTGGAGTTTTGTTTTATTCACATATGTTTAAACAATCCTGCATTATTAGTCTGTCTGCATTTCCAAATTTCAAAATGTTCTGTTCCACCTTGTGAAGCAGTGGTTCACAGCTGCCATTTACTTTTAGTTTAGTCACAAGGAGGAACAGAGTGTTTTCAGTATGAGAGAAGAACACAGCCTAAATATGCTGGTTCTGTGTTTATATGAATGCAATAAAAGTTTGTTTTGGATGAGGAAACAACATTATAAGATTAGAAAATAGCATGATATGGGCCCAGACCTTTTCTCCTGGCTTGTGTGATGGTGTCTGCTGCACTCTTGCTCATGACTTTAGTGATGTAAACTGGACAGTTCACACGGTTACCCAAGGTGACAGCACGAAACACTGCTTCAGCCTCCACCTTAACAGAATCATAAGGTTAGAAATATTATGTTATTCCTGTTCATTTTATTAAATCTGTTTATTTTTTAAAATCAAACATTACCTCTTCAGGTCGGCTCAGAGGGTGCCCCTCAGGACCAGTGATTCCCATGCCAAGAATTTTATTCTGTTCCTGAAATAGTGTGAAATAAAATTGCATGTGCATATGTCTATTTATTTAGGTTTATGAGGGGTAGTTTCTATCAGCTATCAACTTTATATGCTAACTGCTCAATCACATGGGCAGTTAGCAATGGTTCCCTGACCAGCCGTTCCCCTTCTGTTCGAAAGCCAACCACAGACATTCATTTGTAGCACGTATCTCTCAAATGCAGAAGACATCACCTCTTAAAAACTCTCGTATCATTCAGAACAACATATTTAACTTCTTTTGCCTGAGATAAGAAATAGTTTGGTGTTTTGATTGTTCCAGTTTTTTTAAATGTAAGCAAGTAAGAATGTAGCCTTCACCTCTGATTGGTTAATTTGCCTGTCAATCACGCCCTCTGAAAATTGGGAGACAGGATACAGCTCCAGATCCACTTGTCTTTGTAAAGTTTTAGTTGTTTTAGTTTAGCGTGTAGTTCTGGCTGGTCAGGTAATAGTAACACTGCAATCACACACATACTCAGACTGAGAAAAAGTTTGTTGTTTTGCAATGCACACTTTGATCTGCATACATTCATTACCAAAATAAATTAACTTTTATTTCCTGCCTCTTCAATAAACATCCATTATTTCATTTGCAAAGGGCAGACGATAAATAGTGAATATTCAAGAATAAGCCCGCTCCACTTCCACATCTCTCTTGCATTGTTTGTCCTCACGCTCAGAAGTTAAAGGTTTTTCATCTTGCTCTGAATTACTGATTAAGCAGCGCATCATTGTAATTCACTTGCTCTCATTAGAATCTATTGGCCTCATTTATCTACACATAGATCATAGTCTTCAGGGTAATTGTCACCTTAATCAGGATCATTATTTCCCAGTGACCGCCACCTCCCTCTATCACAGCTGTCGGCGTTTCTTGCACCTCACCTTTACCACTGTGCGCACCCATGCTTCATCATCAGCATTAGTCTAATAACCCTCATATAAACCTGTCATCTTCAGCAGCTGCACTACCATTTGTTTCCCTCTGAGCCTGGAGCTACAAGAATACAGATGACCACAAAACTTTCAAGTAATAATTACGTTGTTGTTTTTTGTGGTTAATATTAGAACTAAAGTTAACTACAAAAGCGTCCACTATGTATGTGTGACAATTTAATGGCCAGAAAGTCTCATTTAGTAGTTACTTGAGAGATACTTAACACATTTGAATCATTTCTATATTATTTTATTTATGTTTTACGGATTTAAATATTGTTTTCAGTCTCTGCACTGGTATCGGTTGATATACTTTGGAAATGAAAAATAAGGAAAAGCTGAAAAGGCTGCAAAAGTGCATCTCTATTCATCGTCATATATTTGATCTT
Organism: Scartelaos histophorus; assembly: GCA_000787155.1. Lineage (NCBI taxonomy): Eukaryota > Metazoa > Chordata > Actinopteri > Gobiiformes > Gobiidae > Scartelaos > Scartelaos histophorus. The sequence continues at coordinate 26,188 of KN518296.1, forward strand.
TAACTAACCAATCAGAGAGAGTCCGTTCATGTGGCGGTTTTCACATAAAAAAGGGGAAAAAACTACATAAAGGACAGAGAAACAACATAGATTTTTACAGAATCAACAATCAAAGAACCAAACTATTATTTATCTCAGGTATAAGAAGTGATAAATGTATATATTTTGTTGGGAGTGGAGATGTCTTCTGTATTTGAGAGACACCCTTATAATAATATAAAGGTTTTTTACGCTCTGGCTGGACAGGCAAATCAAATAAAAATCGGTATATTTTATGGAAACTTACTTGTGCAATCAGATCTCCATTTTCAGCGTGCACTAGAACAACAGCACCCACTTCCTTCAGAAAGGAGAAGGCCTGATACAACTAGAATAGAAGAAAATCGATCAGATACTATCATTACTCATATGCAAATGATGCTGACATTGGTAAATAAATAACTTACCTCGGAGTCTGTCATCTGGAACACATCCTTATAGGCCATAAACAATTGGAATGAGTTGATCCCTAAGACAACCAAGATAGAAACACTGGTGACACTGAGCCCTTCACACAGACAAAAATATACTTGGAGTTGTCTTTCATTTTATTCACACATGTTTGAGTAAACCTTTATGATTAGTCTGCCTACATCTTCAAAGCTCAAAGTGCCCTGTTCACAATGCGATGTCATGTAGAGGTCGTTTTCAAACACCCTTCACCTTCAGTTTTGTAAAGATTGCCCCATATATTACCACATGACATCAGAAAGTGGAACAAATTGTTTTTTCATTTGAGAGAACAATTAATATGCTGGATTTTTGTGTTAAATATATGTGAATGAAACAAAACAAAAGCCTTATAACATATCTCAGAAAATAGAGTAATATAACCTCTTTAAATTACTTTAAATTACAGAACAAAACTCTTTACATTAGTTTGAAACAAAGCATCCAAGTGAAAAAGCACAAAGATGAAAACTGAGGACATGAGCAGTTTTCCTGTTTCACAAGTGAAGTGATTTCTGACTTAGAACAGATTACAAGCCTATTCTACAGCCAGCCACCATGACGCCACTGTTACGAAATAAAAGGGTTCTGCTATAAGAGGATTCAGCACATTTTCTGCCAAATTGCCTCTAAATCTGTTTCAAACACTACGCCGCACTGGTGCCAAACACAACTTAAAGGCTCACTATGTCACTTTTTCATTGGGGGTTGGTCACCTGCCTGTTTCTGTGGATATGTCATTGCTTTAGCTTGAATGTTCCACAGTTTGATATTAATCAGCTCTACTTTACTTTATTAAATTACAGGTGGTTTTATAGCTCAAAAATACCTAAAAAAAAAAAAAAAACAGGCATTCTGACTGTGAGCAGGGTTTGCCTCTCCACAGATCTCACCTGTAACTTGGTCTGGTTTGGTCTCCATGACGATAGAAAGATTTAATATCGTACTGTGAAATATTCCAGACAAAGCAATAACATTTCCAAGTATTTGACAGACCCTCCACCAGAAAAGTTACACCATGCACTTTTAAGACAAACTTTCGCCTTGGAAGAGTGAAATGTACCTTTGTCTTGCACCAGTAGCTCCAGTTCATCTTTGACTGTTTCGTCCCAGTGTGGGATGTCCACATGCAGAGAGTAATCACAGCACGCCTTCTTATCGGCCGCTTCCTGCCAATGCTCAAACGCAGCCAACAAACTCTGTTCAGGCTGAGGGCTCACATGGTCGACTGTGACGGAGAGCACAGGTTGTCGAGGTTAAACCCGAGAAAAATAATAACTATGCAAACACAAATTCAAGTACAGATGATGGACACATTTATATAATTGGAAATGTATTTTTTTAGTAGCACTTTACATCACAGTAATATATGGTATTACAGGGAAACACCTTAATGACTAAAAGCTTAATTATGAATGATAATTACTCATGTTATTCCACTTTAATTAATTGCAATATAATTATCCATAACCCCTGAGGGAAGTCTGTAAGTCACTAGGAGACATTGTCATTCTGTAGTGTTAAATTTGATTATAAATTGATTATTCAGTGATAATGAGTCTGGATGCATAAATTCAACACAATCTGAAAATATTATTGTTCTAATCTATTCACTAATATGTCCTTGTTTCTCCTGATTGAAACACATGCAGCATAACAGTAACACAAACAGACACAGTGTGGGACTATGTTGTACCCTATGATAAGTTCACACTCACTGATCATAGTGGTGCCCCCGCTGAGGGCAGCTTTGGTGCCCTGCAGAAAGTCATCCACAGGATACGTGTCCAGGAAGGGTTTCATGAAGCAGGTGTTGACATCTATTCCTCCTGGTATCACCATGCGGCCATTGGCTTCGATTACCTTCACATCTCCTGGGACGATCAGGTTCTCTCCTACCTCTCTATAAGGCATTTATAGAGGTACATTATATGGACTGAGAAGAATAACAGGTCGATGTGAATAGTTTGCAACAGTCAAACTGAAAATACTGACTTGATAACACCATCTTCCACATAGACATCAGCAAACATGGACAGGTCATCGTTCACCACACGTCCACCTTTGATCAGCAGCTTTTCACCCTGCAGTTTAGAGTACACAATAAAAGTGAGTTTAGAGTAGAAGTGCTATGAAGTGACTGAGGGAGCATGTTCTCATTAAACATATCACACATAGGAAACCCACAAAGGAAGGATTATGTGCATCTGAACCCTCCTCCACCATGGACCACTGAATTGCAAATGTTATGTTTCTATGGCAACCTGAGTCCATTCATAGTTTGGAGCTGGACAATTATAGCTGGACTAATTCTTTGGATATGCATTATTTATTCTATTTCTGGGAACTGCAATCACTATGTTGTACAGTCCACTAAATACAATCAACACAATGCATCTGAGAGCAATTACATTAGGCAACTATTCTCTCATATTTTCTATCACTATCACTTTTGTTTATTCTCTGTACCACTCTCTGTTTCATTGTCACATCAAATTGTAAAATAAATGGGTTTTGACAGGCAACGTTACGTGTACGCTTAATTACAGACAGACGTAGCCCGGAGCAGTGTGGCCTCTTTGTCTTCACTCGCTCGGGTAACAGAAGAAGCCTTATGTGCTCTTTGCCTCCACTCTCCACGCTAAGAATTTAATCCCTTGTGTCGGGATTTGTGGTGCTTCGGCTAACCAGACTAGCCGGCTCTCTTACCGTCTGATGGGGGATGCAGTTCTCCTGTACCGCGCTCCCCGACATCCCGCCTCCTTGTTGGGGTTGTAGCCCCTGACATGTGCTGACACTGGTACCCTATGTCGTGCTTAACCCTTTTTGTCCCCAGTTGCTGCTTACTGGTTCCCTGTTGGAGCTCAAAGCTGCTCCGTTTCCAGTGGGAGCGCGGAGGTATGACAGCCAGGAAGCGCGCAGGTGACAGCTCTGTGCGTGCGCGCCTGCTCGTGGTATGGTACAAGAAAGGAGGAAAGAGCGCCCCCAAAGCCCCAACAACACAGTACTCAGATACTCAGATACATGTGGTGGAGGAGGCCTATGTCAAAACACAAACAAGTGACGCGCTCTGTGCTTTGTGGTATCAGCACCATGTCGAATTGGACAGTTCCACAAAGAGATCATCCGTAATAACGCGCTGAAATATTGCAGCTAAGGGCCGATGCATTGATCAACTAACTGAAAATCATCTAATCAACCATTCATAATAAAAATATAAGCTCTTTTTTACTTTTAGGCTGTAGAATCAATAAATAAACGAAGCCAGTATGTAGGCTCCTGTGCGCCTTCCATCATACCTCTCCAAGTAAACTGTTATTTGCAGCTGAAGCGTTCACTCCGGTGGCACTGTCGCCTCCTTCGTTCTCCACTTGCGTGTTGCTCGGTGGGGCCTCCGGGGCGTTAGCGGGGTTCTTTCCGTTGGACTCCCCGGTGTCCAGGAGCCTCTCCCGGCTGCCGCTCCTCGGGGTGCGGCTGCCCTTTCTCCCAACCGCAAAGTCGTCAAAGTCTATGGTCTTGCTGTCAAACGCGCCCTCGACAGAGCTGAACATGCCATAGCTTTTCCTTTGCTTTGGCCCGGTGTTGATGGGTCCAGCAAGGTAGACTGGCAGCTCGTCCTCGCGGTTCCACTCTCTCCTGCAGTCCGACATGGCTCTTGTTGTTGATGGACCCGCTCCTCCCAAACTGAGACGACAGGACTCCTCTTTAGGGCGTTTCAGAGCCGGGCCGCGGCAGCTCAGCCTCCCTTGTACTCGAGCTTACGCGTTGCTGCGAGCGATAACTGATGCTCCAAAGTCTTGTCCCCTTGCACGTTAATGCACGCAGTTCCAGCTTTAAAGGGGGCGTTGCCTCATATTGCATATATCAAATCTGTATAAGACGGTCAACATGCAACTCGCAAAAATGCAGTAGTCACTGTGCGCTCGCTCAGTGCGGCAGAGCATCACAGGATTAGATTAAAGCCCGCACCTTTTAACCTACATCTGGAGCTCAGAGCTGGAGGCAGAGCTGAGCCCTCAAACATGAGCCTGCACTTCCCATACACCAGAAAGTGAAAGAAACACCTGGAACTTTGTGTTTCAGGGTAACCGGTAGATACTGATCAAAAATGCTTTAAACAATATATATTTGGAGACCATACGCCCAGGTTGGAATCAAAATAAATGTCCCCGTACGTTCAAAGGCAACGTTGTCCTTTCAGCACCGGCGCAGGTGGACAGCTCCAGTCAACAATGTGTTTCAGGACATCCCGGTTATTAAAGTATGTCGTTGTTGTTGTTTTTGTTGTTGTTGCGTCAAAAGGGAAAGAAAAATAAAAACTCAACACGAAAATGATGAATTAAAGTTTATCACTTACAACGTTGAATCGATCCAGTGTTCTGCTGTATGATCATATACTGTGAATTCATATGATCATTAGTTGATCAAAATTGACAATAATAATAATAATTACAAATGTAGATCACTTTTCAGTATTTCGAAGGATTCCTGAAGTGCATCGTGTCACTGGTGTTCTCCCAAACAGCCAATCGGGAAGCAGCAGTACTCATGATGGACATTTGTTACACCCTATGAGGGAAGGGGGCGGGACTTAAAGTTGTTCTTTTTATAAGCACAGACTTGAGACCGAAGTGTATAACCGCAGCCACATAAGGTGTCTTTGGTTTCATGGAGCCTTGCGGAGTGACATGGGGTCCCACAGGAATTATACAGTTACTTTTTTAACTTAGAAAAGACCAGCAAGTTCGCCATTTAAGGTAATGTAATGACTGTTGATCTATTCTAAGAGTAACAATAACTTTTCACCTTTACACAAGCTGTACGAAAGTTTTTTTAGTAGTGTGATTTGTATGTGTGAGTTCATTTATGAATTAGTGATCTCAAAGCCTAAGAAATGTTTTGGGTTATTTTATTTAATTTTTTATTTTATTATTTTCATCCTTTTCATCTGGCAGATGGATCTGACATCAACTCTGAGTGTGAACAGCCAGGGGTTATGCCCTGTCCAGGACAGCCCAGCCCCTCCCTCAGCTTCACACATTCTGACCGACCCTACCAACGTCTGTGGTCAAGAGAACACTGAGTCAGACAAAGGAACATGCCCCAGTGTTTGCCAGACTTCTCCACAGACAGATGAAGAACCAGCTAAACCCTCCTCTTCTCCCAAACCATGTGCTGAAACTCAGAAGACTCCACCAAAGAAACGCACTTTTGCTTCTGTGGCCAAGAAAGTGATCATGCAGGAGAGACTGAGGAAAGCCGAGGAGGACGCAGATGAGGAGGAAGTTGGTAAGAATCTTGTTCAGTATTTAACAGTGGAAGGTGCTGCACACTGCAGTGTTGAGGTGCTAAGCCATTCCCAAGTCTAGTAGCTCTAGTAGTTTGGAATAGCATAGTAACATGTCATGTGACTGGCCTAATGCAGTCTGTGTCATTAATGATATGATGATTGAATAGTAGCCTTAATTTAGCAAAATATGCTGTAAGACACATTCTTTTTGAGAATCTGCAGACATTTTCATGCTTTCATTGCTTATCTCACCCGCAGATGAGGAACCTGAAGAAGAGCTGACAGTGGAGCAGCTGCAGGTGAAGGCTGAAGAAGGAGATGCCAGGGCTCAGACTCGGGTGAGAACTCACACTTGTGAACAGACAGTCGGATAATAACATACACTTTTGTAAAGTCTTTTGTATTGTTTTGAAACTCTTTGCCTCTCTCTGTCTGGTTAAGAGTATTTTTAGCCTCCTGAAAGATGACCCTGGCTTTCAAACTCATGCACACAACATACTGCCACAGGCATGTTATTAATCACTGGGGACTTTGATTTACGTGATTTTCATCTTTATCTTTCCATGGATAGGCACACATGCATACACACACATGCAGGACATACTCACACACATGTGAATTGCTCAAGCACATAGTGTGAGGTTTTGCTCATGTATGTTCTGCAAGGGACATGTTTATGTCACATTTAAAAATAACCACAGGGGTTGTCTTGTCCAAAGGGTAAAACAAACCATGCTGAGACTTTCTGCTCTTTAACAACTCTTTTGTTGTAATTATAAAATATTTCATCAAATCTTAATAGCGTTAAAATATAAGCACATAAGGCACATAAGACAGCCAAGTCTCTTTGCACAAACAATCACAAGGCATTAGATTAAAGCTGTTAAAAATCAGTAACATGATCTCCTGAAGTCTCTGCTGCTCAATCAGGACTGTGCATGTTGTTGAGTAATGACAGCAGTGCTTAGTATCCCAAAAGGTCAAACCTAAAAAAGTTATGAAAATGTCACTCCTTCCACCTACAATTACATGTTTGAATATGTCCGGATCTATTTGTTTTTTATTGAAGCTGGGTCAGCACTATCTTCTTCTTGCTGATGAGAAGGACGCAGAGGAAAACAACCTTTTAGCTGTCAACTGGTTCATTAAAGCTGCAAAACAGGGAAGAAAAGGTGCTGCCAAGATTCTGCGCCGTTGTTGGATACAGAAAAGGGGTAATTTACAATAAAAATGCCTTATAAGAAAATAGTTGTCTGCATATTTGCTCTTGCAACATTTTATAATGTGACTGCTCTCTCTGCTAGGGATTACACCAGAGAATGAAGCCGACGTACGAAAGTTGTCAACTGAGAGTAAGTTTGAGCTGGCGGTGCGTAAGGCAGCCATGATGATGTACTGGAAGCTCAACCCGGACAGGAAATCAAAGGTTGCAGTGGCTGAAATGCTTGAGAACGTGAGCCAGGTCAACACAGCTCCAGGTAGACATATATATATTTTAATGTCAAATAAATAAGTATATGTTTTATAATAGTTTAGCATTGATGTTGTGATTAGAATCTTATCTCTGTGAGTGCATGATATATAGCCATTTGGGACTTCAAGTCTTGCAGCTGCTGGGATCTCTATAGTGTCACATTACAGACCTGCTATGTTTGGAACTCACTAGTGCTCTGCTCATTTCTCACCAGCAGGTGGCACTGCAAGCAATATTGACGCCCCAACATCCAGCCAGACACAAAAAGTACTAGAAAGCATGGTCAGCAATGAGGGTGAGAGTCCACTAAACATCTCATAATATGTTTCTGTTTCATAATAATATATTTCTACCATCAGCCAAACAGATGGTGGACCTGGATGATTTCGTCGAGATGACTAAAAACTATGCTCAAGGAATTGTTCAGTCTACACCTGCAAATGACGACAACAAAACAGATAAATCAGAAAGCAGCAGCTATAAGGTAAAAAAAAAAAACATATTGGTGTCTTAAGTGTAGTCTGATAAATTATACTAACACTGTTTTATTGTATTTTTGTCACTCTTGTGTTCTGTAGTCTGCTCCTCCAGTCGGCAGAAAGCACCACAAAAGTACATGGGGTGGGATGATGCTAAAAACCAACCAGACAGTGGCCTTGAAAAGAGCCATGGATATGAAATCACGTTTAATGGTATGTTAATATTTTCTTTCTTTCTACATTCTAATCTAATCAATAATTCAATGTAAATCAACTTAAGTTAAAAGGCCCATATTAGACTATTTTCTGATTTATGTTATAATGTTGTTTCCTCAACACAAACATACCTGTTGTTTCATTCACTCATGTTTCACACACACACACTCTTCATGTGTTTCACCTTTTGACGTCATGTGGTAATACAGGAAGTGCTCCATCCACCTTCACTGGAATCATAATAACAATAATTATCATCTCAGAATGTCACATTTTCTACTGAACTAAACATAAAAAGTAGCTGTTATCTTGAAAACTACAGCTTCATGACATCACAGGGTGGAGCAGAACATTTTGAGCTTTAGAGATGTAGATAGACTAATACTTGCTCAAATATGAATGAAACAGAACATACTCCAAGTATGTTTTTGTGAAGATAACAACATTATAACATAGCTCAAAGCTCACAAGAGTCAGTGTTGCATATTATAGAACCTTTAAAATGTTCCATTTATCCAAATGTTATGATACAGATGCTGCAGTATCCATTACATGGGATTATAGAGATGAAGGAGCGCCTTGTGGACTGGGCCTCTCGAGCTGGTGTGCAGTGGCTGAGCACCATTATTCCAACACAACACGTCAACGCGCTCATTTTCTTCTTCATTATCAGCAACCTCACCGTGGACCTGTTTGCATTTGTCATCCCATTGCTGGTTTTTTATCTGTCCTTCATTGCTATGATCATCTGCACTCTGCGTGTGTTCAAGAGCAGCAAGGTAAGGTGCACATGTAAAGGGCTCATATTACACTATGATGGTATTTCCTTCTTACAAACATACCTGCACTTGTGTTTTGTTTCATTCACACATGTTTAACACAGAAACCCTGCATGTTTAGGCATTCTTATGCCAAACAGAAAACACCTTGTGATGTCATGTGGTAATATAAGAAGTGCTCTACTGTGTTTTTAAACTCCCTACACCTTAACAAGTATCATTTGCCTATCTCAGCAGAACTAAAGGTAAAATATTGTGGTTAACTTGAAAACTAAAGTTTCATGACATCACAAGGTAGAACAGAGTATTTTGATATAGTCTGATAATAAAGGATGAGTCAAATACGTGTGAATGAAACAAAACACAAGTCCAGGTATGTTTCTGAGAAGATAACAAGTTTCTAATATGGCTGAAAGCTCATGACAGTCCATTTTGCATGGACTGTCATGAAATTTCACTTTTTGGTGACATTTCTCTTTTGTGGTAATAATCATATTATGGCTTATACAGTTTTGTTGTCCTAATTTGTCTTTTGGCTGCTAGACCTGGGAAAATTTCAAAACCTTGACATCTCTGCTGACACGTTTTGAGCCTGGGTTGGATGTGGAGCAGGCTGAAAGCAACTTTGGCTGGAACAACCTGGAGCAATACATATATTTCATCATATCGGTCTTCTTTGTCATTTTCTCCTTCCCTGTGGCGGACAAGGGTTGGATCCCTTGCTCTGAGCTCTCCACTGTGGCCATTTTCTTCACAGTGATCAGCTACCACAGTCTCAGTCCAGCTGCAGCGATGTATGCGCGGAAAGCAATGCTAATAGAGGTAAGATGGGGTGAATTTTAAAGGGCCCATATTACACTATTTTCAGATACAGTACCGGTACATGTTATAATATTTCCAACAAACACACTTTGTTCCATCTAGTGATGTAGTGTGGTGCTCCACTGTGCTTTTAAACTCCATTCACTTTCTCTAGAATCATTTGGATGATTTCAGCCCTGAGATTGCCTATTTCTACTGAACTAAACGTAAAAGGTAGTTGTAACTTAAACTCACTCAAGACATCACAAGGTGGTAAGGAGCATTTTGAGCTTTGGAGGTGTAGACAGACTAATAATACAGGGTTTCTGAAAATGTGTGAATGAAACAAAACACAACTGCACAGCATTATAATGTGGCTTAAAGCTCAATTTTGCATAATATAGGACTTTTAAACACAGACATAAAAAACATAACTTAAAACATCTTTCTCTGTGCTTCAGGTGGCATCATTTTTATGTGGCATGACGCAGTTTTTGCCTGAGAAAATGACTGCATTGCGATTACTGGGACACACCTTTGCCACATTGCCTTTGGGGCAATCTGTTGTGCTGAAGCTCAGTCTCCCCTGCCTGCTCTATGCCTATCTGTTCTTTCTGATATTCAGGTGAGAAACTAACTGTAGTTTAATTATCTCTTCTTTGGACTATATGGTTTTGTAGAACTAGTTGGATTAATTGTGAATATTCAATTATTATCAGCCAATTGGAATTGAATTATTATAATAAGTTGTTTGTGTTGCAGAATGGCCATGTTGCGTGGGTTTCGAGGCACATACTGCTTCCTGGTGCCGTATCTGGTGTGCTTCATGTGGTGTGAGTTCTCTGTGGTGCTCCTCCAGCATTCGTCGGCCGTGGGCCTGATCCGCACTTGTGTGGCCTACTTCCTTTTTCTGTTTGCCTTGCCTGTTCTTGCTTTTGGCCTTGCTACTATGCTTTTCATCCAAATCTTCAAGTGGTTTCTGGAGCTTGAGCTGACCAAAGTGATCGTCACCCTGATTGTGTGCGCCATCCCAGTCACCCTGCGCCTCTGGACTCGATTCAGCACCTCCATCTTGGATGTTCTCAGCTCTTTGACGCATCGTGGGCCTGTCAAACTCATCCTGCTTTGCATCTCCATGGTGCTTTTATTTTTTGCCATTTATATATATTATTCCGAAGGACAGAAAGTGTACAACTCCACTCTCACCTGGCACCAGTACAGCGAGGCATGTGGTCCACCAGCTTGGAAGTCTAAAGGAATGGCTCAAACTCAGATCTTCTGCAGCCACCTGTATGGACACAGAGTGACCTGGACTGGGCGGTTTAAGCATGTCCGTGTGGCAGAGACTGAGAATGGAGCTCATTCTGTTATCAACATGCTTCCTGTTTTCATGGGAGACTGGCTGCGGTGCCTCTATGGCGAAACCTACCCTAAATGTGAACCTAAGAATACCACAGTGCCCAATATAACAGCAGGATTAACAGCTGATACAGAGTCTGTCTCTGTGCCGTTACTTCTCAAAAAACAGGAGGAAGAAGAGATTTGTGAGATAAAGGCTCTGGCCAAGCACACGTGCCATATCAAACGCTTTGACAGTTACCGCTTTGAGGTGACAGTGGGCATGATCTATGAGGGACATCCTGAAAAAGAGGATCCTGCCCGAGATATACTTTTAATGGCCAGTCATGAGTTTAGGCAAGTTTTATTAAATTTGGACCCTGGAGACCTGGTGGAGTTCAGCACTAAACTGGAAGGGCGTTTGGGGGCCAAAGCTCCAGCGTTTGAGCTGAAGGCGATTCACTGTCTGAACTGTCCCTCCTCTCTGCTGACCGGAGGAAGGCAGGTGAAGATTGAGAGGAACTGGAGACGCACCACAATGAGAGCTTTAAAGTTTGCTTTCGATTTCTTCTTCTCTCCATTTCTATCGGCAAAAATCTGACCATGAAGAAGACATAAACACTAATAAACCATTGCTATATTGTTTTGGTAAGTCAATGTTTACAATTACTTTTTGTTATAAAAGTAAATGCAACAAAAACTATTTTGAAGCCTTAAATCACATTGTGATACAATTATTTATTGTTTGAATCTAAACAGATGCACAATAGAAACTAAAAAATCTAAAACATGATTGAAATTGTTTCCTGAAAATACATGTATGTAAAATAAACATTCTTAAGACTTAAAATATTTTCTTATAGAATTTTAGCACTGATATTGTTTTGATTTTTTTTTTCCTTTTTTCCTGTTGTATGTGTTTGCAATATTCAAATTGGCCTTAGAGTTGAAATGTCTTAAACAAATGTTTCTAAATACCAAAAAGAGGAAAAAGGGACATTTTAAGTAGAGATCTATAATATTTAATGATCTTTTATCAATTCTGAGTGCTGATTTTTGAACCTGCTTTGGATTGTATGTGTTCTTACCTGATGTTAAGAATGTCAGTCTTATGTCTTTAACACTGCAGTTTCACTTTAATTAAACTGTTTGTTCTTATCTCGTTATCCGTATTTCAACAATAAACAGACAAAAACATGACATTTATTTAGACACATCTCAAGTTTTATTAATGCACATTCCTTTCATTCACCTCTTTTGACTTAGATTTCTTGTATTGTTAGGTTTGTCTTTTTTACAGTATGATAAATACGCGAGTAGCATTAAGTAATGTAACATGCTTCTGCTGTGCACCTCTCACTCGTGTGCATAGAGTGCGATGGTGGTTATGATGAGATCTTAGCTGGAATTACAGCTTGCTGATAAGACTCTGAGACCTGCCCCAGGTGTAAAAATCATTATCACGTTGCTGTCTCTGGTATTGCTCTTTCAAAGACCAATTATTCGTGGACATGTATTTGACAGTAAAGACTAGACTCTAATCCAAGCCCAACATAAATCATAAGTCTGTTTAAAAGCCAGTGATACATGAGAGGCCGGTGGAACATTGTTGATCACTATCTGAACTTTTGAACTGTGAGAAAAAGTCTTCTAAGTGCAAACACATACACAACCGGACCACCAACCACAATCCCAATAGGGCCAAGGTCACTTAAAATAGAGCATTCACTGTAAACAATCAAATTTCAAGTTACATAATTTCGTCCATCACAACTACGCATTACTCCAGTACATTTTAGAGTGGCCCCCGAGAGAAGCAGGTGGTGCTATGAGGTATATGCTACAGGTATGTGATGATATACACAATGTTGCATGACACATTTCAACCATAAAGATACATGAAAAGCTATTGCACTGATGATTGGACCTGATACTAAATACCTCAGCCACTACTTCCCATTCACAGGCCCATTTCTAAAGAGCTATTTTTGATTGTTGAAACCAAAATGTGCTTCTGGGTTACAAAATCTCTACTGATCTGGAGCAAACAATTACTTTTCTTTGATTGCAATCGCCACATTATTAAAGCTGCTTTAAGTAACTTTTTGACTGGGGTTCTGTCACCTACTTGTTTCAGATATGTTATTGCTCTGCTTGGAATGTTCCACAGTATGACATTAAATAGCTTTACTTTACATTTATTCAGTTACAGGTGGTTTTATAGCTCAAAGACATATAAAAACAGACATTCTGACTGTGAATGGTGTTGCCTCTCCACAGATCTAACCTGTAACTTGGTCTGGTTTGGCCTCTATGAAGATAAAGGTTTAATACTATACAGTGAAACATTCCAGACAAACCGTTAACATCACCATGGAGAATAGTATTTGACGGACCTTCTACCACAAAAGTTACACAACGCACCTTTAAATGAAATGGGAACAGACCTTGACATAGAAACTTCAATACTGCATTCTCCAATACTGCCTCCAATTTGTTTGTATTACCAAATTTTACAATCGTATTTCTATTACAATCATATTTTTTTTCCTGTTATGCCTCTCTGGGAGACAAAAAGAACAGCATTAACCCTGAAACATCAAATACATAGAGCAGACAATAAAAAGAGAGTAAAGACTGCAAAAACTCAAATCTAACCAAGTTAAAATTACTTGAATTAAGAAAGTTTTTATCATGATTTGAGTATATTTCACTTGACAAATAAAAGGATCTGCCAATGAATCAAGACTTGTTCTTAAAATATGAAAATAAATCTTGCTACACTTAAAGGTGCACTCTGTAAAAAATAAATGATAAGCAAGTTTAATGCTATACTGTGGTATATTCCAGGGAAACCAATCTCCATGGACACAACCAGGTGCTAGACTCCTACCAGAAAAGTTGCAAACCTTTAAGATATAACTATAACTATAACAATTTGCATTTAATATAAGAAAAAAAAAAATCTTGCGTTGCTTGAATAAATAAAAACGCACTTATTCCACAGGTAGATAATTTTACTTGTCAAGTTGAATCTACTCAAATTAAGTAAAATGTTCTTAATTTAAGTCATTTTAATATACCTAGATGTTGCTTTGTGCAGTGTACATGTGTGTTACTGGAAAAGTCCAAAATACTGTCTGCTGCAGTGCCATTATTGCGACATGAATAGGACAGTTATTTATGATCCCCAAGAGCACTGCTCCTGTGTGAAAGACAGAAGGGTTCAATGTGTGGACAGTCTTCATTCAGATACAGAGTTCTTTTTGCATCTTATCCTTTTTCTTTGTCTTTCGGGCATTTCTCAAAAAAGGAGAGATGTCCCTGCATCTCTTTTTAAATGGTGGTCTCAGTCGTGGAGGATGAATAATCTGATTTCTAAGTGTTAAAAGTGTGTTACAGTTTCAGTTTTTACATTGTCACATTTGCATCTAGTTGCACCATGACCATCCCTACAAAGAACCATCTTGTCTCATAAGCTGATTGCTTTTCATGATGCAATAAATTTACTTTATACCTACATTAGAAAGAAGAAAATATGAATTTTTGTTTGTGTTGCTTGCTGTTAATAAAGAATACATATAGATTTGTAATTCCAAGCAACAAATATGCATTAATTCTTAAAGGTGCATGATATAACTTCTTATGTCACCTGCTTGTAACTATGTATATGTCATTGCTTTGCCTGGAATGTTCCACAGTATGACATTAAACAGCTTTACCTTGTATTTATTCAATTACAAGTGATTTTGTACCTCAAAAATAATTAAAAATCATACATTCTGACTGCGAGGGGGCTTTGCCTCTCCAGATCTGACCTGTAACTTGGCCTGGTTTGGTTTCCATAAAGATAGAAAGGTTTAATGTCATACTGTGAAACATTCCAGACAAAGTAATAACATCTCCACGGAGACAAGCAATTGACAGACTCTCCACCAGAAAAGTTATACAATGCACCTAATAATGACTTACGTGGTTGTTCTTTGGCCCTAGGATGGTCCTAGATCAACTAGAACCATTTCAGTAACACCAGAAATCAGATCATCCAAAAGTCCAACCAAAAGCAAGTGCTTTTCTTTGCAATACATGAATAAGTCGAAGAGTAGTGCAAACACCTAACTCAGGCCAGTTTCATGTACTGTACTTCAAAGCTCCCTTCCTTGTCATTGCGTTTGTGCGTCAGGGTTGACCCGGTCCTGAAAGATGTACAGGTTATTGGTGGCTGCTATGGCGATAATGTTCTCAGCCGGGTGCCATGCCATGTGGAGGATTTTCTTGGTGAAGTCCAGGCTGTCCACGCCCACATCTCCACGGCGACGCTTCCCCCCTGTGTAGACGCGCCGGGTCCTGAGCACGGCGCGGGGTTTGCTGCTCTCCCTCCACGCCTCCAGAGTCACCCCTCGCCCGGTCTCTCTGTCGAACATCCGGAAGAAGCTGTTGTAGGCTCCTGTCATGATCACACTGAAGAAGAAGAAGAAGCTCCATTATTAACAGGTGTTATTAAAGTATAAAAGAAGCATGTCTGTGTCATATATTGGTTATAGATGTTTTGTAATTATTTTAAAATGATAAATCAGTTACAAAACACGCTTTTGCCATAGGCTGTTTGTGTTTTAAAGAAATAAATTATATTTTCAGTTAGTTAAGTTAATTGGCAGATACTTAAAGCCAAACTACTGACATCAGAACTGTAAAAGCTGAATAGGTGCATCTCTAATACTGGATTATAAATTGCCCAGTTTTCAATTTGAAAAGCACTAAATGGGCTCAAATACACTTCCAAATGTTTTAATTGCAGAAGGTTGTTATCTGCTTTGTTCAAAAAGCTACAATAGAGGGCAGATGGTGATGAAAGATGGAAGATGGTAAGTTGCCAATTCACAAACACTGTTATAAACTCCATTTTCAGTGCAGTCAGAAAGAATTTTTAGCTTTTAAGTTAGTTCTTACCTGTCTGAGCTGTTCCAGACACACTCAAACTTGTCAAAGATACAATCGTTTTCGTAAAGAGAACACAGCTTACTCCTCAGATATTCATGTACCTACACAAAAACATCAAAAGTCAAAGTATATAAACATTCATAAAACATCATAGGAAGATCCCGTCAATCACTGCATACTACAGTCAAATACTTTAGACTCCACGGTGCAGAAAGGAAAGACATAATGACTCCTCTTATTTCCATTAAATACACAGCAGGGGTACAGATACCAGCTCACGATGACAGTGCTACTTCACCTGGTACGTCTCCACGGGGCCTTTGTCCATGTGTAGGTCCCACACCTTAGCGGTGAGGTAGTCTCGCGTCAGCATGTAGCGCCCACTGTGGCTAAACTTGACATCTGACACAGAGGAGATGATCTCTGAGAAGAAGGACCGGCTTCCTGGATCCTCTGGTTCCTCATAAACTAAACGATAGCAAGACAAACAGATCAACTGAGTCAAAGTTTGTGATAAGCTCATATTTAAAGAGATAAGAAGATGTCTTTTCTGAGTTTTCTTTTCAGCAATATTGACCTAAAATGGATGAATACTCGTTTAAAACCATAACTACAGAGGCTTTTCATAGTAAAATTTTACGGTAGCTAGAAGTAGAATTTAATGTACATGTGTTTACAGTTAAAAAGTACTATGTGACATTACCTCTACATGTATGAAGAGGTACTATGTGACATTACTTCTTCGAACATGTAGAGGTAATGTCACATAGTACCTCTACATGTATGAAGAGGTACTATGTGACATTACCTCTACATGTACGAAGAAGTAATGTCACATAGTACCTCTTCATACATGTAGAGGTACTATGTGACATTACCTCTACATGTATGAAGTCCTACTAATTACACAGATGTGAGTGGAGATAAGGAGTAGGTGAAAAAAAAACACATTTTCAAACCACTCAAGCCTGAAATTATCAAACAATCAATGGAAATACAACTTTGGGTAAACTAATGAACATTTTTATGACATAATAAGAAGCTCATCAAAATCCAATTCACATAATATGATTTAAGATTGAAAAACAAAGTCAGATTAGTTTTCTCACGTTTGGCATGCTTGTCGCACTACATAATATGAACACTTTAAGATTGAAAAACAAAGTCAGATTAGTTTTCTCACGTTTGGCATGCTTGTCGCACAGTGCAGAGGCCCTCATGTCGCACAAACGCAGCGTGCCCTTACTGCTGCTGTACACAAACAGGTGGCAGTGGTGCGGGTGGAACTCTGCTGCTGTTATCACCTCTGTCAGGTCCTCCATGTTGGCTGGTTTAATATCAACAATATCTGAGATGCACGGTCAAGGACTTATAACACTTTGTTGGCTTATGGGGACTATAATAAACTCTTTTTGGGGGACCTGGACACACACGTTTAACGCACAAATGCCCCTCCCCAAATGAAAACCCTCTGTTTCCCCCGTCTACTCTGTCATGTGGTGATACAAGAAGACTGAATAACTTAAGCATTTATATCAAATTAAAAAAAAGTGAACCCCAAACCCCCCTTTAAGCAGACAGCGCTCCTCTTGACTGTTCTATTTGTAGCAACCCTGTGTGCTTCAGTAGAAAGTGTACTGCTGAGTAAATTATTTAAATTCCTCCATGGATGCATCTCTGATTTTCTAGGTCAGCCTCTTTTCAAACGGGAATGAACCACGCGCACCCTGGCCGACATACTACCGCCCGCTTCTCTACAAACACTGTATATAATGGAATCAGAGGCAAATCTATTCATGTTCTTATTAAAAATGAAGGAGGGAAAGTCTAAGAAAGCTTTGAACCATACTGCTGTATCTACATTTCAGAAAGATGCAAGAAGATGCTGTGTTTTTAACTGGATTTCCATGGGATACCAGTTGCACGGAGAGAGCAGGGTTGTTTTTTTCTTCTTTTTTTTTTCCAGATGCCCGTTCTCCTAAATCATTTACATCATTTTGTGACTGGAGTGGGCAATATGAGTTACACAACAGGCGCACGGCAGCATGAGTTTGGAGGAGGTTTGACACACCCAGCCTTTGGTTAATGGATGAACACTTAGTCCAGTGTGCCACAATGTTCCAAATGAATGCCTAGTTTTATATCTAACAATCAAATTAAAGTTCATATTAATATTAAGTAGATGCATGTCCTTTCAGTATCTCAGCTTTGGGATAAACAAATTCCAACTGTATTATGTATAATAGAGCAGTGTTTAACAACCAGGGATTCGAGCACTAACCAGAAGGTACTTGGAACGAGTTCAGATTTAGATTTCGGATTTAAAAGAAAGGTACTGAATGGAATTTGACAGTAAATTATTTTTTGTAGTGCATTTAGATCCTTAAGAATGTTTCTGTAGGATCATTTTTGCATTAAGGTTATGGAAAGCTATTAAAACAAGGAAATATATGAGTTATTATTGGCATTGCACTAGTAAACACACTTATAATTACTGAAGAAACTGCTGTACAGTTAATAGGGGATACTCAAGAGTGTGAAACAATGCTAAGTGAGACAAAAAAAGGTTTGGATAATAATAATGTCCATGGTCACATTGATGAATGTAAAGATACTCAAGAGTGTGAAACAATTGGGATAATAACAATGTCCATGGTCACATTGATGAATGTAAACTAAAATAATTGATTTTTTAAAGTGAATTTGTTGAACTATTGCAAAAAGTGTTTACAATTTTCGTTTCCTTGTTAAAAATCTTTAAAAAAAGGATGCTGAAGCTACGATCTGTGATGCCCAAGTGCCACATATTGATGCGTAGGTCATCAGCAGACAAGTACGTCTCCCCATCACTGTTGACAGAGATGGAGTTGACGTGATATGTATGTCCATTTGAAAACACTCGTCTGGGCCGCACTTCAACCATCAGATCTGTGGGTTTCAGGACAGGCACCTTGAAATTGACAGGCAAAAAATATGATGAGTAAATAAAAGCATATACGCAAAATCAGCAGTGAGTGTTCAGCTGTCTGTGAGCGTTTGTACCTGCAGAGAGGTGATAGTGGAGACGTCCTTGATCCTTCCTTCCTCATCTTTCAGGTTATAACCTTCAGGTCTCTTGTCTCGCTCGCTCACCTTCCACAGTTTGATGGTCTTGTCTGGTACATAACATAATACAACATTATTATGAGCAATTAACCACAAAATGTAGTGAAACAATAATACAAACAGGTATTTTAGTTGATAAGTAAGTCCTGCAAAAGCACACATATGAACATAAGTAGCTTTTTGCAGAAAAACATAGGCTTGGATTGCAGTTAAGTTAAATATTGATGTGTGCTGGTAAATGGTATGATGGTTCAAGTCTGTACATACAGTACATTCCTAATTTACACTACATAAATATTAATATAATATCTATTACCAGTGATGGCAAGAAAGCTGTATTTAGTTACAGAACACAAAATATCTTCATTTAAATGTATTTTGTAACATATTTTATTACATGGTCCAGTCAGTGGTCTGGATTCTGAATACTTAAAATACTTTTACATTGCTGCATTTAAATAATAGTGCCAAGGTGGAACATAGGATAAAAAAATAGCTCTAAAGCTGTTCACACATGCACTCACCAAAAGAGCAGTTTCCTATTTTTCTCATTAATTATAAGCAGTTTGAAGCCTAAATATATTGGATCACATACAGCAATATGATTAAGTACTGCAATGTATTCCTTTAATTTTAGTAAAATAACTGTATTCTGAATACCACCAAATGAAGAAGTAACTACCAGAATACAGGAACTCAAAATTAATATTAGAATTTTTTTTTTGGTACATGTCTTCAGTTACTTCCCAGCATTGTCCATTATAATAAATTTACTTTCAGAAGGAGATTTCTTTAAACATCTGTCATGATTATTGCAGGACTAATATTTATATGTTTAAGGTATATGAGTATGCATGCAATTTTGTGCAATGTTACAAATCTTTACATAGCAGGATGGCACATGGGGGTTTGCTATTCTAGACATATACCATTGGTGGAAAGAAGAAAATGTGCTGCATTCTGTTGTGGCAACCATCTGATCTTGTTGATCTTCTCTTCGATCTCCAGACTCTTCAGGTAGTCAAAGTCTGGCTCATGGCTCTGAAAGGTGCTGTAGACATTGTACTCTCCTGAGTCCCCTGTCTCTGCAACCTCCTCTGACTCCCCTTTGGACTGTTCAACACACATAACAACAAAAGCTTTAGCATTATTTGAGAGATAGTCATACGCTCAGATGGGGAGCAAGAGCCCAAAAGGTTGTGAATTTCAATTGATGAACCTGATATTTTCAAATATTAACCTAAGAACTCACTGGATTACAACATATCTCAGCATTTTAACAATATTAATTTTAGCTGCCCCCATCTGTATTAACTAATATGGGCCTATAGAATACTGTGATGTCATGTGAAACCCAGCAATACATATAGGTTTTATGAGTTTAGAACAAAACAATGGCATGATTAAAGTGACACACCTCAGTCTCCCTCTGGAAGATGACCACTCGGCCACCTTTGTCGCCTGTGGCCAGCAGGTCCCCTGTCTGGTTAAACTCCACAGTAGAGATGACATCAGCTGGAGGAGGACAGGAGTATCAGAGCCAATTATACTGTAATTGCACTGTATAATGGTTAGCATGAAACAGCACAAAGAAAAAAGCCAAAGCCAAGAATAATACAGCATAAATATAGATATAACAAAAGACCTCAGAGACAAAGAAATGGCATGTGAATAAAATGAAAAAGAGCTTTCTAAAAAACTGTTGTCTACTGAACTACATACAAATGATGATCTATTTTAAAACCTAAGAACTCACTGGATTACAACATATCTCAGCATTTTAACAATATTTATTTTAGCTGCCCCCATCTGTATTAACTAATATGGGCCTATAGAATACTGTGATGTCATGTGAAACCCAGCAATACATGTAGGTTTTATGAGTTTAGAACAAAACAATGGCATGATTAAAGTGACACACCTCAGTCTCCCTCTGGAAGATGACCACTCGGCCACCTTTGTCGCCTGTGGCCAGCAGGTCCCCTGTCTGGTTAAACTCCACAGTAGAGATGACATCAGCTGGAGGAGGACAGGAGTATCAGAGCCAATTATACTGTAATTGCACTGTATAATGGTTAGCATGAAACAGCACAAAGAAAAAAGCCAAAGCCAAGAATAATACAGCATAAATATAGATATAACAAAAGACCTCAGAGACAAAGAAATGGCATGTGAATAAAATGAAAAAGAGCTTTCTAAAAAACTGTTGTCTACTGAACTACATACAAATGATGATCTATTTTAAATACATTTGGAACATTTGCAATTTGCAGAATGTTAATAGCTGTAAAAATTTCCCATAGAACACTTTATATGGTTTGGACTTGGCCACTTGTTCAGTGAGGACGTCCTGAGAATAAGCAGTCAGAGCAGTTGGACACTTGACACCACTGAAACTTTGACTCTGAGATCACAGTCATACCTTCGGTGACGTAGTCTCGTAGGAAGGTGTGGTTAATTTTTGGGCTCTCAGCGTCCTCTCCCATCTGAAGCAGGGGAAGGCTGACCTGCCAGCACGCCCGGCCTGAAGGGAAGGCTCCAATCCGTAGTTTCTCTTCCCACCCAGGCTTCGCCCATGCTGCTGGGGCCTAACGGAGCAGCCTGGAGCAAGGCATGCTGGGTAAACTCTCAACCAGCAGAAGACGAGGTTTAGAGAGTAAGGAGTGAGGATGTCAGAAGTTTGTCTTGGGAAAAGGGGCAGAAGAATGAGAGAAATTGGAAAGACAAAAAATATTCAATTAGAAAGGAAGTATGATGTTATAACCATATGCAGCCTTTATACTTAAAATTCAGAGACATGACCATATACAATAGTATCACTCAGTGGATGAAATAACGTGAACTACACATAGTACAAGCACACTACTCCATTTTAATGACATGTGAAGGTTGGGAATAAAAATGTGCCTCTTCATCACTCTGTAGCTCACACCGGTAGTAAATATAACCAGGGTGTGGTGGTCATGTGTGCAGAATGTACAGACACAGCCCAAGCTCTAATCACACAACTATCAAGTACATGCAGTACATGGTTAGTTATGGTAAATGAAGGATTACCTGACAACCGATGAGTGCAGTGCAGATGAGAAAGGAGACAGGCCAGAGCACACCTACCAGTGGGCCTGCTGCTGCTGCTGCTGCTGCTGCTGCTGTGTGTGTGTCCTCTGCTGCAGTGCCGGAGCAGGCCCCTGTCACTGCTCTCGTCGACACAGAAGAACAAGCAGGTCACAATCCAAAAACACAAGGATGGTTGCAAGAGGAGGAGAGGCTGAAGGATGAGAGAGAAAAAAGAGAGAAGGAGAGGGATAAAAGGGAGGATGGAGGTGCTGAGCCTGCTGATGCTGTGGAACTGATTCTGTGCAGCATCCAATGTGTCATGGCAGCCTCCTCTTCCAGCAGCCAATAGGAGCGGAGCTGTCAGTGGCGCACACTCCCACTGCAGGTGATGGCGCAGGAACAGCCACCAGAGGGCGCTTTTGATCATTCAATGCTGAGAGGGAATAAACACACAGAGAAAAGGTAGGCTACATTATGCATCAATCATCGTGCGTGACAACCTATCTTAAAAAATAAAGGATAAAACTCTAACATTTAAATAGTCTGTATTCCTTTCTACTTAATTTAACCTTAATATAAAAAGAAAAAAATGTTTACATGAACACTGGCATTAAAAAAAACTGACTTTGAGTGTAGACTATAGACCTAAAGATCTACATCTCATCA
The DNA here is from genome assembly GCA_000787155.1 of Scartelaos histophorus. Classification (NCBI taxonomy): domain Eukaryota; kingdom Metazoa; phylum Chordata; class Actinopteri; order Gobiiformes; family Gobiidae; genus Scartelaos; species Scartelaos histophorus. The sequence goes on from KN518296.1 coordinate 48,823, forward strand.
TTGTGTTCTTGTTTTTTGTTTTATCTTTATGTTTTTAGTTGGCCTACGGATATGATAACAATATAAAATGTAATTATTATCTCTTCACAAGGGCTACATTTATTAAAGTTGACTTGCTATATTTGGAAAATGGACAGCCTACATAGGCCTACTTGGAAATCACACAATGACAACACAAAATGAGCACATTAGATTACCTTGAACTTCCTCCTGCCCGTCAGCAGCATTGGGCTGGCACTTCCTGTTAGTTTGTTTGTCAGGAGTAAAATCAGCCTTTAATCGATGAATTATGAGTTTAATTGAGTTCTGGCCTGCCTCCACTCAGAGGCGTGGAGTCCTGTTCCTCTGGAGCAGATAAACTTCTCATGAGGCCTGAGAGTGAGTCAGGCCCCAGTGTTTTCATAGGCCTACACATTTATAATAGGCCTACACATTTATAATAGTCCTACACATTTATAATAAGCCTACACATTTATAATAGGCCTACAAGCATTTTTTGTTAGAAAGAAAAAGTGTGATAGATACAGTGTGATCAGAATTTCAAAAGTTTGTATAGCCTCCCAAAATGCCAAAATGCCAAATACCAAATGCAAGCAAAAAAATTGTGATAAGTTACAAAAAAAAAAAAAAGTTAAACTTTCAGTTAGTATTAGGTAAGTCTTTCAATCACTGTTGACAGAGATGGCGCTGATATGAGCTGTATTTCCATAGATCTGTAGGTTTATCTGTATAAAAATACACTTTAAATTTAATTTCTGAACTTGTCAGATGCTGTTGATCTCTCTGATAAACACATTTTTGTTTGTGCTTTCAGAGTCAGTTCCACGCTGCTGGAAGTCTACCCACTGCACCATCCCGAAACCTGGTTCAGAATCACAGTATGTTACTGGCTATCATAAAGCACTCCGGATATACCCATCTCCCCTTATCCATCCACTTCAAAGCCTGAAGCATGTGGGCACATAGACAGCTGCCCATGGACGCTGGCACTGCTAGAGAGAGTCACATGTTGGAGTTTCTGCTGAGGCCGCTACACTCTCATTGGCCAAGAAAGAAAGTGATGCCAAGATAAAACACAAGAGGCTCTGATTGGTCCTACTTCACTGGACTATTTGAGAAAATGAAAGTGTCTTTAGTGAGGAGCAGATGAAGAGGAGCTGATGAAGACTGTCATGGATTGCTGGCTACAGGGTCACATAGGGTCACACACATGAACCTGAGAGATGTGTCTGAGGTAATTGCCACACAGTGGAAACCTGGATTATGTTGTAGTTCAACTGAATCACCAATGACGCACCAGCTTGAAATCCTTTTAAGAAACTTCTACCACTCATTAAAACTTCCATATTACGCAAAATTGACTCCTGTGAGCTTTTGCCATGTTAGAATGTTATTTCCTCCTCATTCACACATGAGTAATCCTGCAGTATAAGTCTGATTTTATCCAAAGTTCAAAATGCTCTAGTTTACATATATTTCTTACCTTTTCTTGAGTAGAGACTGGCAAATCCAGGGCTGAAATCATCCAAATGATTCTAGTGAAGGTGGAGTTTAAAAACTTTTTTATTTTATTTTTTTTTCCCAGTTTGAGAAAAGGACTAAATATGCTGGGTTTGTGCTTTAAATATGTGTGAATGAAGTAAAACACAACTCCAGATTTACTGATGGGCAGAAAATAACATAATATGGGCCCTTTCATATAAGTTTCAGATAATGTTAGATCTGTGTGGTTATCCTTGAGTGACTTGAGTCATGCCACATGTTTAGTTTTAGTCTTGTCTAATAGCACTTACTTACTTTAGTAAGATATTGCTCATATAACTCAACGCAACACAACTTAAAATTGTGTCAGTCCCAAACTAAAGTAAAATAGGGAGTGTCCTATGTCCAATAATTTCTTGCTCTTTTTGGACGATTATATCATAGTGTTTTTGCTTCAGGTAATCTCTATTCTCACTCCTATTCACACATTCAAACAACTATTAAAATATGTATGTTTAGTGAACAGATCATGTATTTTTTTTCTGTAAATAGAAAAAATAAATAGGCTACGCAAAATATATAACCTGAATTACAACAGCAGTTTGTTTTCTGTGCATTGGCAGTGTGCTCTTTTGGACACTAGAGGGCAGCAGTGCACATCACACTGAGAGCTCTACTTGACAGAGGCCAGAGGAAGTAGTCGCTGGAGGAGAGGAAACATGGCAGGGCGCGTAAAAAGAAAAACTAAACCTATTCAGGTAAAATGTGCAAGCCCCGAAACGTCTATGAGTGAATCTATGTTTATTTTAAAGGCAGTTCAAATGTACGGACACGTCTTAGGCATATGCATATTTTTAGACAATGCATTTAGCGGCTAGCTACAAGGTTTGATGTCCGCAGTGTTCTCACGGCAATATGGCAGTGCTGCAGTGTGCTATTGCTTTGTGATGACATGCCATATAATTTGGTATTATACCTGCATATAATTGCTTATTTTTATATTAATCTATGCTAAATTGAAGCTTAGTCGAGCTTTAGATTGATGGGTGTGTTGGCTAAAGTGTACTGTATGATAAAAACAACCAATATGTCATTTATTTCTCTCTATTCTGCAGGAGTCCGTTACAGAGAATGGGAAACTAAAGAAACCTCGCACGAATGAACTGAGGGACGTGCCCACATCAACTATAACTTCTCTACAACGTGAGGAAATGAAAGAACTTTACAGTCTGGAAATGCCTGAAGACTTGTACCACTTTTGGGATTTCTGCAAGGAGCTCTGTCCAGACAACCCCCGCGGTACATGCCAAATAATACCACCTAATTACTTTATTTTTTCTATAATGTAGTTTTGTTTTACAGGTGCATTAACAGAGACTCTCGGGTTACAGCTTGTTGGTCCTTTTGACGTTCTGGCAGGAGCTCACAAAAAACTAAAGACCAAACCAAATTTAAATCTTCATTGGCGATATTTCTATGATCCACCAGAATTTCACACTATAATTAGAAGTGATTGCAGCCAGCTTCACTTTGGCTATTACAGGTAATGGATGAAAAATAAATATACTGTCATCATAATTAGACCTGTCACGATAACAAAGTGTAACATATTTCAGATAAACAGTAATATTGAAAGTTGAAACCAAACTATAAAGCAGAATGATTCACAAAAAGAATTCTAAATGTAAGATATTGTTAAACACTGTTGAGATGTATAAATAAGTAACAAAATGCAAAATTTAGATTATTATTGTGTGTAGTTTTAGTTCATAATTCAGTCTTTTACAGCTCAAGTTGAGTATATTACAGAAAAAAATTACAAAAAAGGAAAAGTAATTAAATAAATATTGATCCTCCAAAATGATTGTTTCACTTATAACGATAAGTTGATATTGTAATTATCATGACAGGTCTAATTGTGGTCTGTAACGATACATTTGGTTTAAATGTACAAAATTTGATTCTTTGCAGAGATAGTCCAGATGTTCTACCATCATTTGTGGGAGAGAATGATGCCAAGAAAGGCTGTGCTATTACACAAATGGGGGAAAATGTGTTTGCTGCTGTTTAGTAAGTACATTTTTGTAATTGATGAATACAACCTTTAGGTTAGTGGGCAAACACTCGACCGCTGAGCCACTATTGCCATATTCTTCTTGCTATATGATTGTTGCAGTACTTTAACTTTTATACACACTGTAACCAATGCTCATTTCTTTGTCATTAGTTTGTTTCTTCAGAGGAAAAAGAAAGAGAAAGGAAGTCAGAAGACAGGTTTGGAAATCCTTGAGGAAAAGCTACAAGACAAAGCAGACACTCTGGGGTTTTCACTTGAGCAGAAAACCAAAGACATGAAGCAAAGAGATAAGAAGGTACACATACAACTGATCACATCTTCAAGAAATCTTTTTTTAAACAAAATATATGCATATTATATATATTGTATTGTTTATTTCAGCTACAAATATTCACATACAATTAACATTAATATACATTCAAATCATCAGAATTTAGAAATTGTAAGTGATTATTGGGAACCCTGTTGTTAATTTATTTTGTAGGTGGTCACCAAAACATTTCATGGTGCCGGCATAGTTGTCCCAGTCGATAAGAACGATGTTGGATACAGGGAATTACCGGAAACTGATGGTAAGCTTTCTGTGTGGGATGTTATGTAGGTCTGTCACAATTACATTACAATGTTGACTTACTTGAGTGTATGAAAGCTGGAACAGTATATTTTGGGGCTTAATGTTTTTTTACCATGTGAAGAAATGTCTTTGGAATAAAAATTAGATTTTTGTCATTTTTATATAATGTAAGATTTGAGCTTTAACTTCTATGGCTGTCTATTTAAAAATGTTTTTACTGGGATTATCCTGCTTTGTGTCAGTGGCTTAAAGTAGTTTCAGTATTATTGTTTATCGCAGTATTTCTCTGTAGCAATATATCGCGCTTCAAATTGTGTTATCATGACAGGCCTAATGTTATGTGCGACTTTCAGAGTTTTAGTGGTATATGAATTATCTGTATTTTACTGATTTAGCTGGGCTCAAGAAGATCTGCAAAGCTATTGCTGAAGCCAAAACTGACGAAGAGCGAATTAAAGCATTTGGGCCAATACAAGAGATGATCACTTATGTGCAGTTTGCTAATGACGAGTGTGACTATGGCATGGGTTATGAACTGGGAATGGACCTTTTCTGTTATGGATCTCATGTAAGTAATTCAGTCACTGGTAATGACAATACGTTTTATTATAATAATAACAATATATTTTCCCCATCAGTATTTTCATAAAATTATCAAGCAACTTCTCCCAATGGCCTACAACTTACTGAAGAGGAGTCTGTTTGGAGAAATTGTTGAGGCTCATCTCTCAAACCGTAGTCAGGAGCCTGTGGACCAGCTGGCAAACTAAAAGAAACAAAACACAATACCTGTTCATATCTTTCTCTGTGTATATTTTTCTTTTTTCTGCATTTGACTGTGTTGACTGTTGATGTAATATGTGGTGAACTCTTAAGTTCGGGACCATGTCAGTGATGCATTAATAGTGTGTGGACAGTATCTAATTCTAATAAAGATTGTTTTATATTTTTATCCATGCTCTTTTTAAAAATATGAATCTCCTACAATAGGAGTTGTAATGTGTTATAAAGGCCTTGGTATACCCAGAAAAAAGTTTTGAAAACATGCTAGATATCTCACTCAGTGCACTGTGTAAGTGATTCAGTGTCATCCAGGTAGACCCCAGTATTCCGTTTCTATTTATTTATTTTTTTTAATTCTTTTAAAAATAACTTTTACCAGTAGCAGAGACCATTAACACTGTAACCAAACAAATGAGAGGTCATAATGGCTGCATGCATGCGGGTGTTGTTTATGCATTTGATCCAAACATATTTATAGCATATCGTACCAATATAAGTAAGACGCTGAAACGAGTAGCTGCCTTTAGGGGGCATTTTATTTTTGTGCAGTGACATTTTTATGACGGTGTCGGCCGATGAGTATGTCAATACTTTATTTTTTTATTGAGCCTATGTAATACCAGTGTTTTTGTCTCACCGACCTTAGTGGTATTTCACTTTGTTTTACTTAGCCTATCTATTTCTTTAGTGGCTGGTCCAGGCCTACTCGGTTTAATGGGCAGTGTCAATGACGTTTCCTACTGCCCTTGAATGCAGCAGAGATCCTGCGGAGTTTCGGGGAAGCGCATCTGCGGCGCGCTCACATTTCCACACACACAGGCTCCATCAGACCAAAGGAGCATCCTCCAGCCTCCACACGGACACGTCCTGATCTGCAGCCGTGTTCACTGCACACGATGCTCCCAGGGCTCAGCGAACCAGCTTAATTCTGAGGCTCGAAGATAAATCACCTTGCCCCGGCTATAGGACCCCCAGTGACTGTGGCGGCTGCAGCTGAGAGCCCGAGCCATCATGTCAAGTAGATCCGAAGAAAGTCTCTTCAGGGGCGGCGGCTCCGACCGGGACTTGAAGATGGCCTCTTCCAGCAACAACACTTCTCCGGAGGGTGGGCCCCCAGGTCCTCTCCAGCAGGGCCGGATTCGGCAGGTGGGTGTCTGCAGTCCACTCTCTGCATTGACGAGCCCAGTCAGCCGTGTAACTAGTTCTCACTGGCAGTGAAGCTCTCTAAGGCGGTGCCTTATTTTAATAGATCCAAGGCTTTAGCATCGTCCAAATCAACTGTTATGTGTTATGAAATAGATCTTACGTCAGTGGTTCAAACTGCGATGTAAATGACTGTTTTTATACAGTAGTGTAGAGATCTGTACTTGCATGTTGTAGCTGTCATAATAAACACGCTGCCTGTAGAGAAATGCGTGCCTAAAGTAGCTAGATCCATGTTTTTATTGTCCTATTAAAATAAGTTGGCATCACATTGGTGAGCAGATGCTTGATTAGCCTGGCTTATTAAAAAAGAAGTTATATACTTGATTGGGCTACAGGCCTTTAAAACTCACACACCGTTCTCAATAGGCTTTCACTAGGCTATTGACCTTTCCAGGCTTCCAGTTTTGGCTGGTGTGAGTGGGGCCTGCATGTTTTTACAAGTTTGACACCTTTAAAACTTGGCTTTGATTTGACAATACCACTGTAACTGTGTTTTTGATACAACCTTGTCTCCTGGTGTCACTGGACAGACTTCTCCTGTCAGTGTTTACATGTGGATCTTGGAGCCTGGTGCATAAGAGTCATGCTGAGTCAGCTCATCACTGATGTCTACATTTATGTAACGTGATAAGACCATGGGCAGCAGGTGAAGTCTTAATTAATGATCTTGTGTTGGGTGTATTTGATGACTGGAGTCAGGAGATGGTAGATGGTGGATAGTTTCCTGCTTGTGCTCTCTTTGGCTAATGTGATTTCAGTAATGGACTCTTGCCGTACACACACAGTCAAAGCAGAAATACACTAAGACATACAAGCTTTGTCTTTGGGTGGGGCTTCTAATCTCATCCAGTCAAAAGAGTTTGTTACCATGAGCTCTAGTTTGAAGATTTAATGGGAGTATATGTCTCTGTTATAACAAAACCTTGCAGCAGCTGGGGCATCTAAGAGTTTTACCGTGTTTCTTTCTTTCTTTCTACTGTTTGACATTTGGCCTTTTAGTTAAGATAAGGCTGAATGAATTTAAGAGACCAGTAAAGTTGAACTTACTGTGACAAAAGATCAAAGCGTTGTAAGGCTCTCAGTTCCCAGGCTAAAAATACTGCACTGTCTTGTCTCTTGTGTGATTTCGCAGTAGAAAAACGGCCACTTCCAGCCCAGTGTCTGTGTGTGAGCTCAGTGGACCTGTATCACTGAGCATTAGTGCTGTTGTCAGGCAATACAGCCTCAGTCTGCTCCCTCTCCTTTGTGGACAACCCCAGGCCCATCACCATCCTTCACTTGTCTGTTTAAGAGGGCACAGTCTGGGGTGACTTCAAAGATAACTTCAGGACAGTCGGGATAATAAAACCTTTATTATTTATCTATTGCACTTTTGTGGATGGCATATTTTTTTTAGTTTGTCTGTGTTCATCAATAGACAGATTTAAAGCTTTTCCTGTGTAGGGGCATCACCTCTTTGTCTACATTTGTGTTCCAGAGCGTGGCATTTAACTTGTCTATTGCGAATATAAATAATAATAATAATAAAAAATTGTATTTATTGTTCTAAAAAGAGCTCAAAAACAAGTGAAATATTGCAGGCAAAGCAACATCCATCAGAAATGTTACAGTGCAACTTTAAGACATAAACTGAACTGAAAAATAAATGATTTTGTTATTTTAAGAACTAAGGAACCTGAATTTAGCTTGTAAAATATTCTATGATATACTATGCAAATGGTTTAAATCTTGAAAAAAATCCCACAAACACAATATTGGACCCACAAGAACAATAAGAAGATAATTATGTATTGTTGTGGTCAAACTAAAAGAGACAAATATCACAAGCTCATTCTCCAGAGGGGATTTGATCTTGAGTTTTCATTTTACGGAACAAGATCTTGCCCATTAACAGTCATATATTACTTTGTACTAAATTAAAGTTAAGTCTATTCTTAGCCAGTTTAGCCTAATGGTTGTGTGCCGCCTTTCTAACCTCAATAAACCAATCACACACATGCTGCTGTTTCTGTCAGATGCCCTACCAATAACCAGTAGTGGGCCCGAAGCGGTCGTTCCCTGCTTTCTCTGTATTTTCCCCCCCTCTCTCTCCTCGGCAGTTCAGGTTGCTCCACACCTTTGACATCTTCATCTGCTTTTCTTCAGCTCCCGCTCTGTCTTTTCTGTCTGCCCCGGTCTCCTCTGGGAGCTTAGTGATGGGATTCTGCAGGAAGGCCGTCCTAATGGAGCCTTCATTACATTAGCTCTTCGGACTGGCTCGAGCCGCGCTGCAGCTACTTACGCGCTGGATATCTACAGTACTACAGAGGGGCGAATACAAGTGTTCTACGCGAGGGTCTCTGTGGTTGTGCGGGGTTGTAAAAATTCACCTCTGAGCGTTACATAATTCTTTTGACCACAGCTGTGTTTACCAGAGATGTTTAAAGCGCTGGCTGGGCTAGTTAGGAGTGCTTAGTGAATTATAATCACCTATTTACTTCAATATTATTACTTGGAGTGGCTTCTGGTAATAGTCACGACTATTTGGTTAATTAAAACTACAATAGGATACTGGGCTTGACAGTGCAGTGATTAAAAAGGATTTGTAATACTTCCCCTTTTATTGGAGATAAAAGTAAATTGTTAGCACAGCCCTTGAACAAACTGTCGATAGATTCTGCACATGGTCAGCTGCACTTTCTTTCTTCTCTGTATTTCTGCAATCCTGTCTCCACTACTCCTATGATTAAGTTATGCTATTTTCTGATCTAGTACGTTATAATGTTTTCTATTGTTTTTGATTGTTTGCTTATTTGGTCTGAGTTCTCTTGACTCTCTTCCACCTTGAGATGTTTTGTGGTAATACAGCAATTGTGATTTTAAACTCCATACCTTCATTATAATAATTTGGTTAATTTCAGTCCTGGAATTGCCGATTTTTGTTAAACTAAAGGTGAAAGGAGCTGTTAACTTGAAAACTACAGCTTCATGACATCACAAGGTGGAACAAGCTTGTGAATTTCATGAGGAAAAAGTGTATCATGGCTTAAAACCCACAAGACTCATTTTTGCATAATATAGAACCTATAAAATAAGACAAAGCTAAAAGAAATGTTGTGATAACGGTGAGCTTGATTCTCATATTATGTTGTCAGAACCCAAAGCTCATATAGGCTACTGGCTGTGTGTCTTTGAACGCAACAGCAGCAGTCATATGATAATATTGATGTGTTCCTAGTATCATGTTCATAGGAAACCTTTGATATTTCAGAGTCTATATTTGACATCAGCACATACAGCGTTAACACAAGGCTGTAAAATACCTACGAGGACTCCAGGTTCTATTTGACACCTCTCATTGAAGTAGGAAGTGAGGACTTTTGTTAATTTTTTGTTAGTTTTCACTTGATGCAGTTATTCATGGAAAGGTTATTGGCGTAAAACCTTCGGCATAATATGGGAACCACTGCATATAAGAAGGCAAGTGGGTGTGGTAACATAACCTATAATAAGAACATTAGATTGGAAAATATATTTGGATTGTGTAGTTTAGCAAGTCTTGCCAACTGTATCAGAAATGAATTATTATTGTAAAGGTAGTATTGGCTGTAGCTGTACATCTCATCAAGCTTTGTGGGGAGTAGGTCTTAAAAAGCATCTTAATAATTTATGGCAGCCTTATGACTATATTTCCCGTTAGAAGGAGTGGGACTGAGGGAGAGGGTGGTGGGTGTGGCCTGTGATCAATGGACTTCTCAGAAACACGCCTTCATTCTGATGTACCGGGCCGTCTGGATTTGCCCTGCTCCTCTGTGCTCTCATGTGCTGCCAGTGGAGTGAAGACACACATCAAAGCTTTTCACTGAGGAAATAGCACAGCTTAGAACTGTGCACAAGAAGCAAGGGGCTGTGGATTTATTACAAATTGGATTGAATACAATAGAATTAACCTTTAATTATTTTCATTATAAATTACAAGAAAAGACTTTTTAAGCATCACTCAGCATTCTGAGCTTTGTATGTCACATGGCTGTTTTTTTATTCATTATATCTTTGAGGTGAAATCTTGAACTGTATTTTTTTATGAGTGAACATCCCAGTGTATTAAGTTAGAAATTATATACCATATCCTATGTACCATAATACATTTTAGAAAACTGAGACATCTAATGGCCTAAACTGCAGATACATTCGACTTAAGAGTCACCTCCTGAAGTGTGTTTAGATCGACCTGCAGAGCTCACGTTAAAATACATTGAGAATAGAATAGATTGCCTCTGCAGTGGGACCCCTGTTGAAATACGCTTGTTTCTTGGTCTTATCTCATTTATGAATATGGCAAACTGACGTCATATTTTTTCTCCGGGGACCTGGCTGCACTTCAAACAGAATAAGTGAACGCTATAAATTACTGTGGCGTTACTGCTGTTTCCAAAGCTTTGTACAGGGTCGCTGCAATAGAAAGGTTGAGTTTGTTTCATTATTATGATAGTACACAATGTATGCAATGAATGTACACCTAGCATCAGCAGTATGTGTGTCTATTTATATACGAAAGCAGATGCTGTACTTAGATAACAGAAAAAATGAGGACAGATAATAAAGGTCTTATATATTGTGTAAACCATGTTATAGTATTCTTTTTGTTTCCTATGTGTTTTTCTGTCCCTTCACCAGTCTCATCTTGATCATTTCAGTACTCAAATTTTCTCCACTATATGCAGTCATTTTTAATTTATAGCCGATAGAGTATATTGCAATACTGCTTGAGGGCTATTAAATTCTAACCCCTCCACAGTTAAACTCACAGCTGCAAATCACATGTGTGCATTTGTGCAGTAGGCTACCGTCTGTCTTTCAGTGGGGTGTGGTTGTCTCCACTTTCTCTCTCTGTGGCCTGGTCTTTTCTAGCCTATCATATGACTATATCAAGGTTAAAACTACTGCATCTGTGTGTGTGTGTTCTGTTCTCAGCCCACCCTTAGGCCATGGGCTTAATTTTTTCATATAACCAAACTATATGTTGTTAAATCTTGTATCTAATATCTGATTTAATTTGATGGAAAACCAATGGGGCGACAAAGTGAGTCAGACAATTGAAATGCTATCTGTACACTGACCTTTTCTAACCAGCATTAAAGGCAGCCAAGCATGACATCATTCTTAGTCTTATTGCCACACTGTCTCTGCCAAGGATATGGATTTAACTCTTGTTTACATGTTTCTTAAGTAAGAGTAAATTAGCAGCTGGTCACTTTATATTGATGTCTGCATGGCTATGTAGTGTTCCACCTTTTAAATAGTCTCATTAAGCATTACAAGGATAGGCAATATGACACAAAATCAATATTGTGAATGTGTTTACAGTTGATTTTGTTCTTTGATAGTAATACAAAAAAAAAAAAGTATAACCATTGTTTTTGTTTTTGGTTTAATTAGTCCAGAAAACTAAAAATATCTATAGGAGTCAGGGGGACAGTAGCAGTGACGTTGGTGTGCAGAGGGTTCAGCTGCAGTCTAGAATCAATAACCTAAAGGGAGATGGTGTGTGTGTGTGTGTGTGTGTGCGTGTGCGTGCGTGTGCGTGTGCGTGCGTGTGCGTGTGCGTGCGTGTGCGTGTGCGTGTGCGTGTGTGTCCATGCATGTGGGTGTGTTTATGGACCTCCCACTGCTGTCTGGAGCATCTCAAACTGTGTCTCTGTCTCTCTAATATGATAACGCCATTTTGAGTTACTTCATTTATGCATTTGATAAGAGACTATGCATTTTCTTTTACAGTTACTTTTATTTTTTGTGTCTTCAGAGTTGACACGGCAGAATTTAATGCCTTTGAGAATACATTGAATTGGATGGTTGGTTGTTCATATACCTGATATTTTTTCCACTCATGTGCACTTGAGACAGACCCATGAGTTTACAAAAATTAGCTGTTTTGAATGTATTTTCTGTACTTAAAGGAAACACTGTTTTAAGATCTAGCAATTAGCCTAAGATACATATATATAACATATAATGCAGCTGCATTGGCCATACCAACTTGACATTGTACAGTGGTGCTAAAAGGGTTGGACTTGGTTTGCACAAAGATGGGAGATTCCTTGGAATACTGCAGTGGTTGGCAGTGACCTGTACCTAGTATGAATATGGTGTGAATAGTTGGTGGTTGTAAGTGCCAGTGGCGCAGATTAGTAGGCTTGCTTGTGTCAGTCTACCCCAGGGCAGCTGTGGCTGTGGTAGACTGACAGCTCACCACCATCGAGTATGGAGTGAATTATTATTTTTTTGTATAGCAATAACAACAATAGAAAAATAAATGATTAAAATAAATTATGAAAAACACAATCAAAGCAAAAAAAAATAAAGAATGATGAGACTGATGTAAAATTCAAGTGACTTGAAATAACAAAATACTTGTGTTGATAACATTTTAAGTACAAATCACTCTTAGGCATGGGACAATGAAATTTCACAATTATCATGGAATAGCGATAATCACAATTATATAAAATGTCCCATGAACATTTATTGTTTACCCTTTTTATCATGATAAACAATATTATTGTTTGTCCCATCCCTACTCATTGTATATTATGTTCAACAAACAGTAATGTACTGTAGAAAAATTAAAAATGAATGGGTTGCAGTCTCAAAACAGTAATATCCTCCCTCCATTAAAGCTGATGGTTCATAATGTGTGTTAAACCCTCATTGGACAGACTCCTCTTACCAGTCAGCACAGAGTCCATTAGGAAGCAAACAACAAAAGCTACTGTAAACCATGATCCATTCTGTAAACCAAGCCCAGCACATAAACAAAAACAAGAACTCTGTTTTGCCAACAATGAAGATGTCTATCAAACTACATGCTTGTAATATATGATTCTTTAAGCTTCTTGCTCCTTTTCTGTAGGTATTCTCTTGTATTATGATAGACCAAACCTTGTGTCCATGTATGTTAATGAGACAAGTTAAATGACACAACCTTCTTGTATCTGTCTATCACACTGTTCTAATGGGCATTATAAAAGCCCTGGATCTATAAAGTGGAAAGTACACCATTACCCTCTCCCTACACAGGAGACTAGACCTGCAGTTCAGCTCTCCTTCAATGTAATGTGACTCCTAAATGGACAGGCTCTGCCCTGGTCCCAGCTTTATAATGCTCCCTCCCAATCCTCATCTTCCCAAATGAGTGATGGAGATAGGAAAAGATCAATACGATGATATTGATCAGTTTTGTTGGTGTAAGTAGCTGCAAAATGGTCATAGTATCAAGAGATGGGGCCAGAGCATGTCCAGGGAAGTTTACAGTAAGAACATTGTATCAGGATTGGGTAACATAGCAATCAATATAGTATGGATTTTTAGAGCAAGTTGAGAAATCAAACATGTGTGTTCTTTAATGCGCTGAGACATGTGACCTGTAAATAGTCATATGTTTTCTTGTTTGTGATTTATAATTAATGGTTGATGGTTGACAAAATTGAATGGTTGACAAAATTATTCAATGATGTATCAGCATTTCTTCTTACACTAGCCGTAAAGGTCCTATATGATGCAAAATTGATTTTAGAATGTTACAGTGTTGTGTTATGTGTTGTACTTGTGTTTTGTTTCATTCACACATGTTTGGGTAATCCTTTATTATTAGTTTGTCTACATCTCCATGGCTCAAAATGCTCTGCTCCACTTTGTGATGTCATGAAGTGTTAGTTTGAAGTTAATAGCCTCACTTTTGTCCTGTACAGATTAGCTTTTCTCGGGCTGAAATTATCCAAATGTATCCTCACTTTTGTGCTGTACAGATTAGTTTTTCTCAGGCTGAAATTATCCAAATGATTCTAATGAAGGTGTATGGAGCATTTCCCATATTACCATATGACATCACAAGGTGGAATAAAATGTTTGCTGTTTGAGAGAAGAACTATGTAGGGTTAATAGAGTAATTAATAAAGGCTCTTTTTTAAGTTTTATGTAGAGCTACTGCTTACACACTGCTCACTGCATTTTAATATATTATAAATATTATCCCAAACTGATATTTTACGTATGCCTTGTAGCCCCTAGTGGTACATTGTTGCACAACGCTAATAAACTACTGAGTTTATTTTCCAGTAACGAGCAGTAGAGGGCGATAGAGCAAATCAAATCAAACAAGAAAATGCAAAGCCAGCACACAGCCAACGGGATTGGAAAAGATTAGAGATTTGCACTTCTGCCACATACGCCATTAGCAATAGAAGTTTAGTAAAGAACTGAAACAGGCCTGAATGGACAGCATACATAGAGGTGTCAGAGTAGCATCCCTGTACCATACTGAAATTACAAGCTCCAATTTACCCTGGTGCACCAAGACTGTCAAACATGTTTATGGGCCAATACACCCGTTGCCTGTTCATTTCTCATATGTCATCAGATCAGACCGTGCTGAGGTGCAGTGCGGTTGAAACTGGACTGACCCACTTTTCTCTGTTTATGGGAGACACAGGAACTCCAGGTGATTGAGTGTCACTTTTATGTGCTGAGCCTCATAGCCCCCTTCTGGATGACTGGAGCATTCTGTATTCTCTAGGAACAGTGTGTACTCTGCATATAGAGCCACTTTTTCAGCTCATGGTGTTATTTTGATTACAGCTTGTTTATGCAAAGTGGTTCTAAAATTACCTCCAGACAGGAAAATGATTTTTGTCAGCAGTGGGCAGATTTGGATTAGATGCAGGGAGTGCTGGTTGGCAACATGAAACTGACGCATCCAAGCCACAAGGGGTCAGTAAAGGCACAATAGTTTATGCAATTGTGTATAATGTGTTTGTTCCATCTCAGTAAAAAGAAGAAAAAAAATATTTATCTTAAATAAATAAATATCTTAAAAAGTACGGTAAATTAAAAAAAAACAACATAAAGTGAAAATGTAATTATGTAATAATGTGGCCTTGTATTATTTAATTCCAAACTTCATGTGCATATGACCATGGGTATAGTTTTTAGAGTGTCAACAGTATAATAATTGAACAGCATAATTCCATACTGGCTGTTATGAAACTGTTTTTAACTTACAAGCACTAAACTACTGTCTCATGATACTAGAGTACCGCTTATGATACTAGAGTACCGCTTACATGTGTAACCTCTGCGTGGGTTTGCCGACTGCCTTTTTCCACATCTGTTGTGTTGTGCACATCTGGATGAGGCATTCCCTGTGTGGTCAAATGTGATGAGTGAGAGGGAGGACTTACTCTCATCATTATTTAAGCCTTTTCTGTCATCATCTGTCTTTGTATTTGCCCACATGCATTTGAATGCCATTTTGCTTTGGACTGATGAATGTTGGAGTATCAACTACAGTTTGCTTGGACACTAAGCTTTCCAGCTTTAAGATAACTTTTAAAGTGTACCTGATATGAAGAAAAGTTTTTCTGTTTGAGAATTACATTTAAGGCTAAGTAATGGCCCATGCAGCCGCTCACCTAAAGAAAGCCAGAGATCTTGAGCAGCACCCTGAGTACAAAGCTCTTCAGAAGGCCAGAGACAAAAGGAGGCGCCAGCGAGAGAGGCTAGAGCGAAAACGACAGGTAAACTTTGATTTAGGTTTGTGCCTGCTTATTCAGTGCAGTGCAGTACACTGACAAGTATGTATGTATATTGGCTGTGTACAGTAATGTCATATTCTGGATTTGATCTTAATGATCATGAGTACGCAGCACATGGATGACAAAATCTTAGCAAAATCTTATCTTTGTAGTATGGGAGGTTGTTATTAGTAAGAGCAAACTAGTAAACTAGAAAAGGAGTAAGCTTGGGCATTCAGTGTACTCACTGCATTCTCCTTGTCAGACATAGGATTATAGCACTGTATAATCCACAATGCTTTATTATAAGGATGACTGCACTTCAATCCACTCAAATTCTGTTGAGTTTCACAGATTACATCTGTTCCACAATCAATCCTATCTCTGTGTGGTTTACTCAGCACATGCATCAGCAGTAATGTGCTTATAGGCATCATTGCATAACACACAGGAACGTACTATAACATACTTATGTTTGAGTAGACAATACTTGAAAAAGATAGTGTTTTTCTAAGACATAAATATATTGTTATTTATTTTTATTTGCTATTAAGTTATCATACATACATGAATGTTCATTAGTGTCAGGGTCCATGTTCTGTAGTCTTTGTTTTGGTCTTATTCCTTTTAGTGTCGTGTACGTGTGGTGTTTATTTTGACATGTGATCTGTCTACTTGTAGTTTTGAGTTCTGCTTCCTGTCTGTTGATTGTTTGCCCCACCCTAATGTGCTTCACCTCTGTCCTCTCTGTGCTTATAGACCCTGTGTTCTCCTCTGCCCCCTGTTCGTCCATTGTCATTGTCTTCGTCTTCGTCTTCGTCTTCGTCTTCGTCTTCGTCTTCGTCTTCGTCTATGTCTAGTCAGTTTTCTCGTCTTCGTTCGTCTATGTCTAGTCAGTTTTGATTTTTGGATTTGGTTTGTATTTTGTTTAGTTTGGTTGGTTTGTTATTAAAGTTCTTTTGATCAGTCCTGCATTTTGGGTCCTCTCCTGTTTTCAGCGTGACAGTTAGACAGGGTGTGCTAAAATAGGGTGGTTTTCTCTTTGGGTATTATGGTTACTTTTTTAATTGAGGCATGTATTTATTTTTAAAGGAGAATACTAAAAGCCATTATCTACTAATATAAGCAGATCTAAATATTAATGACCTATGGAACCTAATGTATTTCTTGTATCATTGCTTATCTTTTCTCTGTGGAATCCCTGGCAGTGTTTGTATTGAAACCTGATCTCACTGCTGTGTCCAGACTTAGTCCAGTGAGTTTGAAGGCTCTGGTTGTTCCTTGACAGCACCAGGCCCATGCAGTCTCCTGACAGCGTTGAGCCCAGCTGTCATGCACCCCACCCGGGACATATGCACCAAGGGGCTGGGTATACGGTCCCAGGCAGGCCTTCCCAAATAAAAATAGCTCCAGTGAAATGTAGTGTTTACGGTTGCCAGTGAGAAATAGAGACAAGGTAGTAAGAAGTTAAGATGACGGACGGAATAGGGGTCGTACATTAGTAGCAAATATATTTCAGAAAGTTACTAGTGTACTTTTTTTTTCTACAATGGGAAACTCAGCCTCGTGTAAGAATTGTGGATCAAATACATCTCTAAGAAGGGCTGGGAGTGAGAATAACTTGAACCATCATACTGACTGCAAGAGGGAAACTGAAGCCGAAAACTTGGACGATTCTCTGGTGAGCTTTCTAGTTTGAATTTTTAAAACTGTATCTCGTTCTTGGATAAACGCGGGCACTATGTTTACTCTATGTTTGCAAACTGAGAAGGGCTGCTATGGTTCTCAATGTGCCGCTAAATTTAAGGTTTAGTCATTGTCCATGACTCTGAGTGCAATGTGACTTAAGCACGTGGGTCCAAGCATCCATGCAGTCTGCCTGGTGCGTGCGTGTGTGCGTGCGTGTGTGTGTGTGTGTGTGTGTGTGTGTGTGTGTGTGTGTGTGTGTGACCTCTGCATGAGGCTGTAAACTTAATCCAGACATGTAATTGTGCTTTGATCACACAGAGCACACAAATTAACACCAGTGATTGGAAAGTCCCAGAGATCCTATGTCAATCCTGTGCATGTTTCGAATAATTACACTCTAACAACGGAAGTGTGATGCCCTTTGACCTTTAGGTAGAATACATACAAACGGCATTCACACACGCATGCATTGCTCAAGAACGCATATTGTTTCCTCCAACAGAAATGAATTGCCATCATGATTTCTTTGCAACAAACTTTTTTTTAATTATGAAAATTTAAGTTTAAAAGGGAGAATGGGGCTTTTGTTTCTATTTTTGTTTTGTTTCTTTTATTGCACATTTTTTGTCTCCACTCAGGTGCAACTGTCAGTGGATTTAGTGCTAAAATGGATAGATTCTTGTCCATGTTGTTGCAGGGAGGGCTCTCGAGTTATCCCTAGAATGTTTAAAGAATCCAGGTCAGAAGATACCTCTTCCAATGTGACAACCCATAAGCAACTAGGTCAAACTATATGTTTCAAACATGAGCAGTGTTTCCATTGAGTCTATACTTTATACTATGCATTTTAGAATGTAAAGACAATCAGTATAATTGTATTACAGATTTTAATACATGTTTTATGTCTTTGTCTTTTCAGTCTGACAGCAACACCAGTTTTCTTCGAGCAGCCAGAGCAGGGAACGTTAACAAAGTGCTGGAGTTTTTGAAAAATGGTATTGACATCTGCACATGTAACCAGGTAAGAAAACCAGTTATCACATAATGTCTTTATAGGTCTGGTTCTGGTCTGTATTTCTGGTTCTGTGAATGCTTCTTTTTTTGACATACAAAACATTGTTGCAGTGGTACAGATGTTTCAGATGCTGCAGTATTAGAAATATTACATGAGCATAACTGC
>KN518298.1:0-20356 GCA_000787155.1 Scartelaos histophorus
GCTAACTGTAGGCCCTGCTCTGTCTGTTCACGCATAAAATTACAGTTATAAGCCAGACAGCGCGAACAAAAAACATCATACAGTTACTCACGCTCGCCATTCAGTTTTCAGACAATGTTAAAATGTTTTGACAGCGTTTGCATTGTGTCGCCATGGTTACGCCTATACATTCCTCCATTAGAGACACATGTAGAGCCCCCCCGGCGCGATGAGCTGCAAAGTATCAGTGATATCATACGAGACGTGCACTTTAAAACGCGCTGTTATGTGTTATTATAATGTTCTTGGCTTTAGTGAGGCTGTGGTTAGTGTTTTTGAATGCACCACTTCCCCAAAGACGAGGCAGACGTGTCCAAACAAATATTGCTTAAAAAGATAACAGCTGTAATGCTTTTGTTGTTTTGGTTCTCTAGAAGATTATCTGAGCCTCACATGTCAGTTTACCAGAGTCGCCAGTTTCAGTGTAATCCAGTTGAATTAAATCTAAAATGCCGCTCTCTGATCTGAACCAGTCCTGTCAAAATGCAGAGAATGACACAAACTTATTCAGTATCTGCCCTTTACATGCAGGTTAAAGGTGTAAATGTTGCACAGCATGACATGTTACAGCTTTACTTTACATTTATTCAATTACAGGTGGTTTTATAGCTCAAAAATACGCAGAAAAACAGGCATTCTGACTGTCTCTCCACAGATCCGACCTGTAACTTGTTATAGCTCAAATACGCAGAAAAACAGGAATTCTGACTGTCTCTCCACAGATCCGACCTGTAACTTGGTCTGGTTTGGTCTCCATGACGATAGAAACACCATCATGTGTTACATAAATTCCAGACAAAGCAAAAACATGTCCATTGGCGTTTCAACATGTGAATATAAACAGAATCTAATAAAAACAATGTGATAAAATGTCTCAAACTGTGTCAGAAGCCAAAGTCCTCAGAGCGTTTTAAGACTTGTTAAAGCTGATATATTTTATTACTTATTTTGTCTTGTACAAACACATTTATGTTGTAATTTCTTCAGTTAAAAAGTTCTAAATGTCATAATAATAATAATTCACAGTCATTTCCCCCCATATATATTTAAGTACAAAAAACATGCAGAATAATTAAAGTGTTAAAACGTCATGTGGTGCGACCGTCTGCCCTTTTAAACTTTTTTAATATTACTCAAAATCTAATCGAGTTTATTTTCTTTCTTTTTTGTCATATTTTCCGAAGTGTTTTTAGTCCCACATGAAATTTAATCTTTCTTGAATCGATATGGGTCCCCCATAATATTCAAACAAATATTGTCCGAGTGTGTCCATTTTTTCAAATCTCAATCTCATGTTCATATAACTCACAATTTAGATTAACATCCCAACCAGGTTTTAGAAAATAAAAAGTTTTAAGTTTATTCTTGGTTGCACCACATGACATTTTTTAAAGTCATAGCCAATTCATGTACATAAAAAGAAAAAAAAAAAAACATTCTTAATATAAATGTCAAACACAGATTTATGCACCTGACATTGTAAATATTTTAAAAAGTTCAATAGAATTTTAAAATATGCCTGTTGAACATCCTTATATGTCATTGCCCCTTACATAATTAAGCCTTATTTGACACAATTTATTATTAGGATTTATTTTATTTTTCTCTTTTTTATTATATATTATGTGTGAGCTACTGTGTCCTAATAATTCAAGTTTGTCTATTTTTCAAGCTAATTTCTTATGCTATTCCTCCCTCTAGCGGTGAAAGATAAAACTACAGTCTCAAACCTGCAGTGGCGGTTGTGTCCAGTGCGCATGCGCCAAACCCGGAAGTGCCCATCGTCACCGCGGCCAGAGGAAACTGCGGCTCCGGTGTGACAGAAAAACAACCCCGGGATCAAAGAACAGCACTGCGGGTCAAAAGGCCGAGGACTTGAGCTCCAACTCTTTTTTTTTATCCGCACATTGAATCCTCGGTCCGGTTATTGTTCGCGTCGGGTTAAAATGTCGAAGCAACCCACGTCTGCGCGCTTCCGGAGGGTGGACGTGGATGAATACGATGAAAACAAATTCGTGGATGAAGAAGACGGAGCAGAGAACCAGCTGGGTCCAGACGAGGCGGAGGTGGACTCTCTCATCAGACAATATCCTTTACATTTACCACAATTAGCCTCTTTGTCAGCTCTCATGAGGATCTGTGGTTATGGAGTGTGATTAACTATGTATGAATGGGGATCTGAGTGCAGTAGCCAGTGGCCTAGTTGTTGCTACATGTCAAACAGTCAAATGACAAGAGTTTTCTGCTTATAAATGCAAAAGGTTTCTGAAATTACAGTGAATAGTTTAATATAGTATAGTAATAGTCTATTTTCTGCCTGTTCGGTCATGGCTGTCCTGTAAACAGATCCTTGCACAGGCTACTTAACTTCACAAAATCACAATTTAAGAGGATTGAGAACTGAAAAATGCCCTAAAAGATCCATATGACACTAATTTGTGATCTATGCTATAATGTTGTTTTCTCATCAAATCAATATTCAAAACAAACCCTGCACAGATGGGTTCTGAAAACGCTGAAACGCTGAAAACGTTTGCTGCAAAAAAGCTTTAAGATATAAACACTTAAATCTATTCGAAAATTACTTAAAAGTTGTGAAATTATCTGTCCATGCACCAAGATAATTTTAATTGAAAAGTTATCTTATTATAAACTACCTCTAGACTAGAACTGAGCAGTCTCGGAACTAGTAAGAAGACAGTAAATCTGAAAACAAGATTTATAACGTGATATAAGTTTAAAAATCTTGGCCGGATCAGAGAAATTTGCAGAGTTCCACCTTGTGATGTCATGTGGTAATACAGGAAGTGCTTCACTGTGTTTTTAAAAGTCCACACACCTTCACTAGAATCATTTGGATAATAATAACTGGTTGCAGAAATGTGTAATGAAGCAAAACAGTGAGACAGGTTACATTTAAGATCTGTGGATAGATGATTGTCACTTTATTTAAGTTGAATGCCATATTGTGGAAGTTGTCGTGTTTATTTTGCATTTAATCATAATTTTTAGTCCTTAACCTTTGTTGCACGGGGAGTCTAATAGAGGCGTTGCATGCAGTTTTGAAGAACCCACCAATCAACACAAAGAACCAGAACGTCAAGGTGAATTTAGCAAAAATATTACCACAACATACAACACATTTGGGAATTATTAGTGATTTTAATTTCTGTCTCCGCCTCCCCTCAGGACCGAGCAGAGGGTTTGGTTCTTAAAGTGCTCACGGCGTTCAAGAGCAGCGACATCGAGAAAGGGGTTCAGTCCCTGGACAGAAACAGTGTGGATCTGCTCATGAAATACATCTACAAAGGCTTCGAGAGGCCCTCAGAAAACAGCAGCGCCGTCCTGCTCCAGTGGCACGAAAAGGTAACACTTAAACAGTTTTAACTTTGATTTCATCTATTTTAAATCTCTGCATTCTTCTGCATTTTAACTGGACATGACTAACTTTGCCTGATGGGAAAAAACTGCTTACAGACAGTTTTATTTTTGGTTCTTCAGCTTTCTCAAGAACCATTTATGTCACTGGTGGTTTCACTTCTTCACTTCTTCTACTATCTGTCTATTATGCAACTTTTCACTGTGCTTTTTAAGGGTTTTAACCATATTGTTTTATCTTCACAAATTACTTTAAATTACTATCACAAAAACTTTAAAGTCGCATCTTCAGTATTAAAGGTTCACTGTGTCACTTTTGTCTCTATGGTTATTTTATTGATTGGCCATGAATGTTCCACTTAGGGACATTAATAATATCTTTTCTTGTATTTGTTTCTTTTTTTTTTTTTTTTTTTGCTTCAAAGAAATCCCAAACAAATATGCTTTCATACTGTGGTTGGGCTCGCCTCTCCACAGATCTGACCTGTAACTTGTGGCATCACCTCCTGTTCTATATGGAGATGCAATACTGTGGAGATAAGCAGGTGGTGGTTCCTCTGTCACAAAAATGACCTTTAGTGCCTTCAATGCACCTTTATGTGTTTTATTAGAGGTGAATTTTTATACACCCCTCCAGGACTTAAATTTATCTTATTATAGGTATTTTTTTGAACTTTTACATTACAATAATTCATCCGAGAAGCACTGTTGTATTATTTTACATTTATATGAACATTATTTATCTCTACTGATTCTCCATGTGGTTTCCTTGTGTTTTTCTCACAGGCTTTGGCAGTGGGCGGAGTGGGCAGCATCGTCAGGGTCCTCACAGCCAGGAAGACGGTCTAGACCAGGATCTCCACCGGGATCTCAACCAGGAGCACTTCACATCACATGATCAGAGCGGCGCTTCATTCCCTCCACCAGATGGACATCGGCAACCTTTTAACCCAATGAAAGGCGGCTGCTGAGTGCAAGTATAATCTGGGTTTAAAAGGGATCACTCCTTTAACTGAACACAGACGACTTTAATACATCATTACGGTGCTACAGAAAGACGCGTCTCAATCTCATTTTACTAATGGTCTTGTATTTATTTTACTTCTAGCTACACTCATGCTTGTTTGCAGTATTTTATTGCATTTGGACAGTAATATTTCAAGTTTATAATTTGAACGACTCTGGAATAACTGGAACCGGAATAGGCCACAAATGAACAATTATACAAGACATGATGACAGCAAGTTAAAAATACTCTAAATAAAGGGTTATGACTACGATCCAGGAAAGTTAAGTTTTCTTGTACAGATTTATGTTGTACTATGTTCATTTGGCCTCTATATTTGGGATGTTCTTTGGCTTTAAGTATCTGCATTTATCTGATATCAACCAATTCTAGGACAGAGACTGAAAACATAGAATTAAACCCAAATGGTAAATGGTTAAATATGATCCATATGCAGGCACGTCGACAGAAATTTCAGGGCCCAGGGCAAAAAGTATCTCATGGGCCCCTCCCTCTAATATAAATTAATAGGAATGACTCTAAGATCCTGCATGGGGCCCCTTTGTCCCCCCGTGTTCTGTAACTGTTATTTATCATTTAAAACAGTTTTTACAACAGTTTTGGCAAAATAAAAGTTTAATAATTCGAGGTATCCACAGATTTATCGACAAAAATTAGATAATCAATTAAAATTTTACCATATATCAGTATTGTATAGGTGCGTCTCGACTCTTTTGCTGAAAATGTGTAAGGTTTTATTTCTTGTAAGCTAAAGCACAACTGTGTTATTATAAGGCCTACATTTACACTCATTTAACAAAATATTTTTTTAAACGCGCATAATTTCAAGCTCTTTACCGATAGCTGCTTTTATAATAAACTGTGTGGAGTAAAAGACGAGGTACAGGCTCAAATCCTATTCACGGGTTACGACTTCCTGTGTATTGGCGCCATTTTGAGAACTTTTCACCATTTAAAAGAAAGAATATTTAGTTTTGACTTGTTTTTGTGCAACGCTAACAACTCATGGATTCCACATTATGCCTTTAGCCTTGAGCGGTTGACGTCTCACACACACACACACACACACGGGGGGGAGGGGGATGCGTCTCTTCATTCATTTATTCATTCAGCCGCGCTCTCTGGCCCAGTTTAGGATTATTATTACCACCGATAATCTAATCCTTCCACTTTCCAGCCCCGCGGCCTTTCTGCTGCCCTGTAAGAGGCGCCGTTCTGTGTGGAGATGATCTACATCCTATTTAAATGGGATTGTTAAAGACATTTTTTATTAGAGATATGCAAAATTTTAATATGATGGAAAAAAATAAGAAACCACTGCAAAATGATCACTTATACTACTTATAGGTTTGAGTATTTTTGTTTCATTCTATAAACGACTGACATCATTTCTTGCAAATTCCAAATAAAAATATTGTCATTTAGAGGATTTATTTGCAGAAAATGGTTAAAATAACAAAAAAGACGCAGTGTTTTCAGACCTCAAATAACGCGAAGAAAAGATCAGATTCATTTTAAAACAACACAATAAGTTAGGAAGGAATCAATATTTGGTGAACACAGCAGTGGTTTTTATACTTTTCCTCCTTAAATAAGATTTTCGTACATGTAGAGATGCTGATTTCAGAAAAAATTAAATAAAATGCAGTGGTCTCTTATTTTTTTCCTGGATTAAAATAGAGAAATAGGAAACTTGCTCTGTAATATTTCACTAAGGGTACTTTAAAGTGACATTTTAGCTTTTTAAAATCAGTTCTCTTATCGTGCAAAATTTTAATCTCAACCAAGACATTACAGGCACAATTTTGCACTTTTATTACATATTTAGGCATTATTATTATTATTAACTGGATAATCAAAAAAGTATTGAATTATTATTACAAAATGTTAATAATATGCATTAAGATCAAATCCTGTATCTCTTACCATAACTAATACATTTCTCATCACGTTTAATATTAAGAACAGTTATTTTTAAGCTTGTGAATCAGTATTATTTTACATGCATTTTCAACCACACCTGCACAACTCTCGAAGGAAGAAATCTGAAATGCAACGCCTGCCTCATGTGGATGTACAAATGTATGTTGCCAAATAATTATTTCATATGATTGAAGTAATGTATCGATTCGTGTTAGTTAAACATAATTGTGTAATAATAATCGTTTGGTTTTTCGCTTCTTTGACTTTTCGTATTGGGCATTTAGAGCGAATTTTTATTTTTTTTTGTGGCGTCACCTCAAATGATTTAAACATGCTTTGAAAAACAGTGAGGGACGGATGAGATATGCACAAAAATGTTTTAGGATGGTCTTAAAACTAAAAAAAACAAAAAACAAAATGGATTTTAAGTGCATATTTTCAGCTGCAAAGTTTCAATTGTTGTTTCGTATTTCTGCAAAATTTAATGATTATCTTGTCTGTAATAAAAGGCAATTAAATAAAAAAAAGATTCATTTTATTCACCTTCTTCTTTAAGACATGTTTAAATCTATTTTTTTAAAGCTAAAAAGACGGTATATAGATGAGTTTTTCAGTTGCAGTGTTGACTTGAATACTAAAATAACAGTTCTGTTTTGTGAATTTCTGGTCTAATGCTATTTTCGTTTTTTTTGTTTTGACTGAAAAGAAAATGTGAATTGAATCGTTTGTGACTGATGGACAATTGCCTTATATGAAACTAATTTTTATGTTTAGCTTTTTGATTAAAATAATAAAATGTAAGAATGCTGGTGATAAATGTGTTAGTTTTCATTCTTTGCTCAGTATTTTTGAACGTAACAGATCACACGTGCTGCACATTTAGGAGCATTCAGTGTAATTTTAAAGACGCACTAGGTAACTTTACTTTTCTTGTCTTCGTGGAGATGTTCTTTGCTTGAAATACCCCACAGTCTGGCATTAAACATATCTATCTTTTGTTTATTAATTACAGGTAGTTAAAATACTCTGAAAAACATGCATTTTTACTGTGTGTGGGGTCACTTCTCCACAGATCTGGCCTGTAACTTGCGATCTACTTGTCTCCATGGAGATTGAGACTAATTTAATGTCTGATTGTGGAATATTTCAAGTAAAGTAGGAGAAAAGCAGGTGGCAGACCCTCCATTACACCTTTATAGGTCAGTTCTGATCTGTTATAATGTTTCTTCATCAAAAACGTACCTGCATATTTAGAGTTCTGGGTTCTTTCAGACAAAAAAACACCCCGTTCCACCTTGTGATGTCATGTGGTGATACAGGAAGTGCTCCACTGTCTCCACAAGAATCCCTGGAATTGACCACCTTTAATGAACAAAAGGTAAAAAAATAGCTGTTAATTCTACATCAGAAGGTGGAAAATAGCATTTTGAGCTTTGGAGGATAATAATATCGTTACTCAAACATGTGCAAGTGAAACAAAATAACTCCAAGTATGTTTTTGAGGAGGTAACAACATTATAACATGACTTAAAGCTCACAAGAGTTAATTTTGTGTAATATCGGACCTTCAATCCATATTTTAGTCATATTTCTAGCAGGCAGCCATCTTTAATACACTCATTAGTTGTTTCCTTTTTATTACAAAATGAATACATTACATACAACATCCCAATACATTAAGATAAACAATAGCTATGTACAATTCATAAAAATAAAGTACATCTCTGTTGTTGGTTGATGTTTTTTTGCTGCACATGTTACAGTACAAAGTTTGGATTTGGGGTCAAGTTTTACCACATTACTTTCTAGTTCTTCAAGCACATCCCAATAAGTTAAAAATAGGTAGATGTAAAAACGCTGAATTAAAAAAAAAAAAAGGTTGTTTCCATGAAGGGGATCTGTAATAATAAAATTTCATATAAATAAAGCTGAAAGGCGCATTGTGTAACTTTTCTATGTGGTTTTTCTACGTGGAGATGTTCTTGCTTTGTCTGGAATGTTGCACAGAATGGGATTAAACCTTTCTGTCGTCATAGAGACCAATTCAGACCAAGGTACAGGTCAGATCTGTGGAGAGGCAATGCTGCTCACAGTCAGAATATCTGTTTTTCTAGGTATTTTTGAGCTTTAAAACCATCTGTAATTGAATAAACATAAAGTAGAGCTGTGACATTTCCATAGAAACAAGCAGGTGACGGACCCTTAACCAAAAAGTTACACAGTGCACCTTTAACGACAAAGACAAGAAGTAGAATATTGAAGTCTCTAAGGCTGAAGTGAGGTTTTCAGGAGACGAAACCTGTTTAGTCCATCCTCTTTTTGAGTTTTCAGCCCCGTTTAAATCAGTCTGAGCACTACCAGCGCTCAGTATTTTTCAGTTCTTTCTGCTGGTGTCATTTGTCGGGACAGGACACAACCTCTGACCGCAAAATTTGCAAGAAATAAAATTAAAAATTGCGAACACACGTGTAAAATGATCTGATCTTGGACAAAAAAGGGTTACGCGCTGGTGAGTTCTGTTTTGAGAAGCCGAAGTTGAAAAAAGCAGCAAAAATGAAATTAAATGAAAAAAAAAAAAAAAACAAGGTCAGATTTTATTTTTAATGTGATACTGATAATTATCTTAATTCAATTTTTTTTACTCAGTTTCTTCTGCTGGTTACTGCATGTCTATAAAAAAAATCTTATTGGGGATAAATAAATGTAATTACGAGTCTTAACCATAGAATTTATTTATTATATTATGTCAAAATCTCACCTTGTCTCGTTTACGTGGACTAGACCTGAACGATTGTCACTATGATTGTATTTGCGATGTATGTTTTAATAATAAGATTCTGTTCCAAGTTTATATTTTAAACCTCTCCATAAGAATTGACAAAAAGATTGAAATATGAACTGACAAACTAATACAAGAATCAGATTTCAGAACATGTGTGTGCAGATTTAAACTACAGGGTTAGTGGTTCTGGTACAGAATAAAACAAGATATTCTGTTGCTTATGGAGGAAATGATGATACTTCAAAAATCGTAGCTTTTACGATACTGGCGTCTGTTCAAATTGCGATTTCGATTGGACTGCGATTCATTTTGGACACTATTTCATGTCTCGTCTCGTCTCGTGGTCGTCCCATCCCTGCTAATTCTCATATAGATTATCCTTTGCCACTCTCCTGCCTCTTGTCGTGATATAAAGTGCTCAGTAGGGGTAGGCGGACACAGCGATGTAAACTATAAAGGTGGTCTGATACTCGATCCCTCCGTCTTCACTGTAGGACAAAGCTCGGACCTTCATGCGGTACGTGTGGGGCTCTCGCAGGGGTCTGGTGGTGAACAGAACCCCCTTCATGTTCTCGTCCCTTAAGGCAAAAGGCAGCGTGGTGTCTTCATCCACCACTAAGAAGGTGGTCCTGGGGTGCATGACTCCATCCTGGGTGTAGGCGACCAGGCGGATCAGGTCCTGATTGGCTGCGATTCCAAAAGGCAGAGACAGGAGTTTGTATTCCAGAGCGTAGGGGCTGAGGGCGCACTCCAGGTCATTCGGGGGGCAGTTTTTCAGACAGAACCTGCAACACAGTCGATAGGTTTGGATTCATTGGACGTCATAACATTATGGGCAGCGTATATTTCAAGGAGACATATTGTGTTTTTTTGTATTTATATTAAGCTCTAGCACACATAGATCATTTTAAATGTTGTTCATTGTAAACTGGAATATTGATTTAAAACATCTTAGTAATAGAAATGGAACATTAACTGTCCACACCTCTTCACAGGCCTCTTCCTAGTGGGACTGCACCATAACAACCAGCATGTTTTTATGTCATGTTTTTATTGTTAAAATGGCTTTATAAACATTTCACACCCTGTACGTATGACTCAGGTACAGAGCAAAGGGAGGTGATGGGAGTAGGTGGAATTTTCTGAAAACTCAAGCCTCAAATGCAGGACAGTATAGGAGGACTCCAACATGAATCACACTAAATACAACTACTTGACAAGGTCAAAAGCTCAGTCTTAATATCCATATTTCAAACTGTGGAGTGTGCAGGTCCAGTCCAGGCTGAGAGAGAAAAGTGTATTTTAGTTTTACCCTGTGGCTGCATCTCGCAGGTAGTTTGGGGGGCAGGGTGTGTCTATGCACTGGTAACTCCCTCTCATGTTGAAGCACATTCGGTTTGCTCCACACTGGATGTTCTGCTCCAGACACTCGTCTATATCTGCACACAGAGGACACGTGTTACACATTATTTATATATGATGATATAATATGTCATATCACAGTGGTCCTCACCTTGACAGGTCTTCCCGTTGGTCATGAGTCTGTACCCGGCGGGGCACAGACAGCGGTGACTCCCTGGGGTGTTCATGCACTCGTGTTGACATGTGTCCCTCACCTCACACTCATTTATGTCTGTGTAGGTTCAAAAACAGAGACACAGACAGACACACAACATGTCACAGGCCTGAGTCACAGAGGCACAGAGTTTACATTAAGACATTTATTTCACTTCATCCGCTCCTCTCTGTGTAATTACCTACACAGCGCCCCCCTCTGAGCACAAACCCATGTAGACACATGAAGGAGCTCTGCTGTGAGGCGGGCACACTCCTCTGTGTGCGGGCCCTGGGGCGCCCCCTGTTGGCTGCCCCATACGAGTGGTAGCTCTGAGAGGCCATGCTGTGGTAGTGTTGCTGCACGGAGCTGTGAGGGGCGGAGCTCTGAGAGGAGCGGTAGCCATAAGAGTAGCTCTCGTAGCTGGGCTGCAGACGCTCCAGCCCCACGCAGGACTTGCCGTCCCCCAGCAGTTGGCGTCCTGGTGGGCACGTGCACTTGAAGCTGCCCGGAGTGTTGATGCACTGGTGGGCACAGGGCGGAGGAAGGCGCTCGCACTCATTTATATCTGCCCTCAGCACAAAGAAAGGCCAGCACCAGGAAAAACAGCAAGATGAAGCAAAACAACATGGAAGAGCAGAGAGAGGAGTGAAGAGGGGGAAGAGTGAACATGAAGGATGAAGGGTGCAGGCCCAAAGAGTGAAGAGGAGAGAAAGGCAAATGTCAATGACCCCACGACAACAATACATTCTCATGTCCCTAAGACAGAAATGTATTGGACAAATGTAAAGGAATTCTCAATGGGAGATTGGACCTGTGATTTATAGTAAAAAAAACTTTAAATCTACCCATTGTTAAATCAGTGAAATCATATCAAATATGATTGTATAATGAACACAGAACATTTTGCAAGTACAGTACATTATAAAGCAGATGTGAGCATTCATATGAATGATACCAGTGGGAAAACAGACATTTTTGCAGGTCAAAGAAAAAGCCTGAACAAAGTTGTTGAAGAGAAGTGAGAGAGGAAAGCTTGAACACAGATGGTGCTGGCCTCCATTGTGCTCTGTCCATAGATTTACACCATGCAGTAAATCTCAAATACACAGGAGCAGGTACTTCACCAAGTTAGTCAGTATTCCTTTGTGTAAGCGATGCCAAAGTCACAGTGTCTTTAAACAGAAGTAACTCCCATTTAAAGAAAAGAAACAAGATTTTAGGCTTGAGTACAGAGATGCTATGCACAAAGTGTATTGTATAGTGTATACTGTGTGTAGGTCATTAGAAAACAGCCTGAACAGAGAAATAAACATGAGCCTATTTGTTGTAGATAAAGTGAACACTGTACTCACCCACACAGGGCCGTCCCACTCCCTGAGACCTGTACCCCCGTGGACAGGTGCAGTGGTAGCTCCCTCTGGTGTTCTCACAGATCTGGTTAAATCTGCACTGGTGAGTCCCGTCTCTGCACTCATTTATGTCTACACACAAAAACACAGGTATTTGAGCCAAATCTGGCCTGCCCCAGTACAGATGTATAAACAGCACCTGAGGTAAAGATAAGAGGTCTGCTGGGTATTGTGTGTGTTAGAATGGATTGTGAAACCAAAACTCCACTTGTGTTAAGTGTGAAAAGCGCTTGCAAAACTCATTATGTTGGTTAATTAAGATGCTCTGAATGCATAAGGTAAGTGCAAACCATTTAAAATAAACTAGCTCTTTTTTCACATTTTTAGACATTAAAAATCATCTACAGCTTGTCTAATATTAATGTTATACAGCATCTAGACGTACTCACCTATACATGTGCCATTGACCCCTTTGGTCATCCCACTGGGACACAGGTCTATGCATGTGTAACCACCTCGAGTGTTTTTACACTGTTGATCTGAGCGGCAGACTCTCTGACGGCATTCATTTATGTCTGGGTTTAAACACAGTATTTTGGAATGAATTAAAACTATATATATATTGGGAATACGAATGCATAGAATAGAAATGTACCTATGCATCGTCTGTTTCTGAGCTGGTATCCTGGTTCACACGCACAGCGGTAACTCCCAATAGTGTTCAGACAGTGCTGGTGACATGGATTGGAGTCCTGACACTCGTTAATATCTGAAAATTAGAGGGTTGCAAAAATGTAAGTGAACTTCAATTATCTGAGAAATCTTAATGTGCCGTGTTTAAAGTACCAGTGCAGCTCAGGCCGTCTGTGGTCCTCCTGAAGCCCCGCCCACACCTCATCACACAGCGATAGGAGCCAATAGTGTTTTCACAGTCCTGCCCATCATGGCACACGTTTCCCCCCAGTGAACACTCATCTATGTCTGTAAAACAAATATTATTTCTCTGTGATTAAAAGTAAGTCAGAATAAGTGTTGGAGTTCATACAGGGCTGTCAGCCTTGTGATCGACCCAAATCACCCAGTCTGTGTGTTCAGGGGGACAAGGAAAACATGCCATATCTGTTTTATATGTCTGTTTTTTTCAATATAATGCAGTAAAATAAGTACTGGACTAGTGACATGTTGAAGGACAGGATCAAAGTAAATAGGACAGTTTTTGTTTGTACACATAACTGTCTAAATGTCTGGATATGCAAGTGTGTCTATGATAATTTATTTAAAGGTGCAGCCATCTTCTTGCCTCCATGGAGATTTCATTGGTTTACCCAGAAGGTTCCACAGTGTGACATTTAACTTACCATCTTGCATTTATTCAATTACAGATGACTTCATTGCTAAGAAAAAATAACTTGAAAAAAATTTAAGCAGGGTCTCCGTTCCATAGATCTGACTGGTAACAAGTGGACCTTTTACCAGAAAAGAACATTCCAAGGAAACCAATAACCTCCATAAAAACAAGCGGGTATGATCACATCATAAAAAAACTTGAATAAATATTAGAATTATTGAAAAAAATGTATTTCAAAATAAAAAAATCCATGCATATTTACCCTGGCACGTTCTTCCGTCCGCAGAGATGGTGAGTCCTCGGGGGCAGGAGCAGTAGTACGTGCCCATCGCGTTGTGGCAGGTGTGAGAACAGGGGTTACCCGCCTCACACTCATTCTCATCTACAACATTCAAACATCAAATGAATTCAAAATGTTGAAGGGAAACTATGAGAACATTTCAACACAAATGTCATGCAAATTCACCTGCACAATAAGGACCAGCGGACACCAGAGTAAAGCCCTGCGGACACTGGTTACTGCGGTCTCCTGTAATTGGAAAACAAAACTCATGTTAAAATCATTTAGTAGAAGAATGGACAAAAAATGAAAACAAAAAACTAACTGTAATCTGATCTTTGTGGCAATGCTTCTTTGTTTAATGCAGCTCTATGCTAATAACTTTTTACCACCCACTCCTCCTGTTGATCATCAATCTCCAACATTTAATATTACGCAAAATTGACTCTAAAGATGCAGGGTGTGTGTGCTAAACAAAAAACAACTCCAGGTATGTTTTTGATGAAGAAATAACATGATAACATAGTCAGAAAATAGCGTAATATGGGCGTTTTAACCAGGTAATGAGCATTTACAATATAGTGTCGCTCTCTACATCCCACTAACATATTGTCATCATCGGTCTGACCTTTAGCTATAGAAGCCTGTATCCTGAAGACCAGCAGTTCCTCCAGTGGGTGGTAGAGGGCGCTGATGCCGGTAGCGTGCAGAGTCTCCACCAGGTAGGGCATCTTCCCTTTGGCTGAGTCATAGGAGATGGTGTGGTTCCAGGAGTAAGGGACGCTCTCTCTGTCGATGCTGAACATGCGAGTGGACTGAGCGTAAAGCTGCCCGAGACCGGTCTGGATGTAGTCCTCTGTGTAGTCCTGAAGCAACAGATTCATGGATTAGTGCATTTAACTTTTTGCGTTATAGGAAGTATTACTGACATTTAATTTTTAAGGAGACATAATGTGCAAAATATTCTTTAAAAGGGGATTTTATGGTCTCCATTCTACTCATTTTGTTTTGGGAATGGCTGGAAATGTTACTTTTAAACATGTTGCAATGATTTAGCTAACTCTAAATAAAGTTACATTTTGATTCTTGAATGTTTGAGTAATCCTGCATTGTCCTGTAGTAGAGGCTTGAGTTTCAGTTTGCCCCCATCACCTATCCCCACCCACTGTTCTATTCTTTCTTTGTGAAGGGTTCAGAAATGTCACATAGCCATAAAAAACAAACATGTAAAAAGAATATGCAGTTTGGAATTAACTAAATATAAAATAAAAATATGTACATCTAAATATTGAACAACTAAGCTGCAGAAAAATGGATAAAATGCCTATTAAAACGTATATTTTAAAAAGTTTTTATACCTTGATGCTTATGTCAGCGCTTGATGGCAGTTGAAGGATGTGTCCGTTTATGACGATGTCCAGAAGCAGAGCTCCGTCTGAGTCCATCCCTCTGGCCACATGAGTCATCCTCAGGATCTCCCCTGAAATCATCACATTGAAGTTAATTGTTTTTACTTTCAGGGTTTAAAACAGGGCTGTGCAATATCCATGTATGTTTCCAAGTTTAGATTCAATTCACTTTGCAGATTTAAACTTCATACAGGAACATTAAAATTTGAGAAATGTCATCATAAGATCACAAACTCATAAGAATCACATGAATTTCAGCATTTTGTAGAACTCACAACTATAGGATTTGCAAGTTTCCTGTATAAAAATACAGCATATTGTTTGTTTACATAATTAATGTAATTTAAATCCCACTGCAATCAATTGGCTCACAACTACAGGATTAGCAAGTTTCCTGTATAAAAAGGACATTTTAAGGTTAAAATCATTACAGCATTCGCAGTTTCAAAATTGACAATTTAAACTGTAATTTAAATCCCACTGCAATCAATTGTGCAGCTCTAGTTTTATGTCTACTGTAGATGTTTACCTGTAGCAAACTCCACTTGTGTCTCTCTCCTGAAGACTCCCCCTGTCAGAGTGTAGCCGTTCACTGCTTCTCCGATCTCATGAGCCGTGGTCCAGTAGATCGGGTTCAGGATGGAGATGAGCTTACGCATCGCAGGACCTTAAACACAAAATCATTACTGATAGTGGCAATATCACAAGTTTGTATGTTACAAAAATGTACTTGTGCATTTGTACTGTGTATTATAACTTACCTAATGTCCGTGGTATATTAGAAATCGTTGCGTCGATAACTTTGCCGTCAGTTTCATCATCAGAGATAGAAGCATTAAGAATAGCAATGCCAAATTCGATATCGTTGATGTTTCCTATGATGCTGCCACGAGCCTTTTGGGGCCCACCTGATAATGAGAACAAAAACACTTATTATTTAATGTACATTTTGCAATTTTCAGTTACTGAATTAATTGGTTGAATACATTTTAGTTTAATTTGTAATGCTTTGTCTCCAACTGCATGCTAAATCACTTACGCTATCACATTATAATCAGTGTGCATTTCGCTAATGAAACTATTGCGCATTATGTTAGGTTTGTGGAGTTGTAGTGTATTGTTTGGGCTTGTCAGCTGAGCATTGGACAGATTTATACTTCTAACCATAAGGCGGGTTCAAATAGACTTTATCATTTATAACCAAGAGAATTCCAGTATTTCACTGTTTAGAAATGGTCAGGAATCATGAATAATAAAAATATTATGATGTTTTCTTCCACCATAATCATTTAACTAATTTAATATTGTGACGTTCGTCTTTCAGTGCTGTGTTTCTCACCGGGGCAGGCCTGAGCGTTGCAGCGGGACAGTTGGGAGGCGTCTCCAGGACACGTGCGCCCCCTGTTGGACGGAGGGGGGTCAGTGCAGAGTCTCTCTCTCCTCCTCTCTCCTCCCCCACATGACACAGAGCACTCGCTCCACGACTGCCACGCCCCCCAGCTACCATCCACTGAAATATACATGCAACAAGTTCAGCTTATAGGCTCAAAGGAGGTACTTAAGTAGAAATGTGACTAAAAAAAGTACTCAAAAAATAATACAGAATCAAAAAGACAGAAGTTGACAGAATTTCAAATATTATAGATATCTCAAAAATATTCTTAAGTACAGTAACCTTTCAACTTTAAATACTTTATGGCACAAATTATAGCACATAAAGAGAGGGAGGTAATAACTAAAGTGGTTGGTTATGGTCCGAGGGGCAAATGGCATAGATCTCGCGTTCATCAATGTACCCAACACCCCCCTTTAAGTAGTGTAAAGCTTTGAGAGGTTTTGTCCAGCCGGTAAATCATACTGGTGAAGTGTAATGCATTACTATTATTTTTGTATTATTACAGTATGAGGGATAAATCCTCACCAGGGCAGTCTTCTGTGTTGCACTTGTGAATCTGTGAGTCTGCCCCTGCACAGGCTCGTCCTCCATTAGAGGGTCTGGGGCTGTCACACGTCCTGTACCTCCTCATCTGACCTCCACTACACGACCGACTGCAGCTGCCCCACGAGCTCCACAAACCCCAGTTACCGTTCACTATTAGAGAGGGGAAAGGTTAGAGACGTTCAGCACAAAATACATACGTGAGGACTGCATGATATGAAAAAATAAACTGTATATCTAGGCTTATTAATGTGTTTTTACTTATATATATCTTTTGTTAAATTCATAAACTAATTCACTAGCCAAACTCTGTCAAAACAAAAAATTGACAGAGACTGGATTGCATAATGGGTTTAAAATGACCTAGTTCTGTTTTTCACATTTTTAAGACTGTAAAAATCAGATAAAGCATCTTTAATTTAAGAGCTCTGAATAATTATGTTGATATATTCTGAGGATACTTGATGTCTGTTTGCACAACAGTTAACTTTTCTCACCTGGACATGGGTCATTGTTGCAGAAGTCGATTTGTACGTCACTTCCTTCACATTGGCGTCCGCCGTGCAGAGGGGCGGGGCTTGCACAGAGGCGTGTCCTTTGCCTGGTCCCGCCCCCACAGGAAACACTGCACGCCGCCCAGTTCACCCACGAAGACCACTTTCCATCCACTGTAATAGATTTAGTTATTATTACACCATTATACATTGTTTTTCCAAAAGATTACATCCATAACATTTTAGAATTTGATAACATATAACCTATAAACTCTTAAACTGGGTTAACTGGGTTAAACTGGGTTATTTAAAGTTATTAAAGAAATATCCAAATGAAAACTCCACAAAATCCTTATTCCTTAGTTATTTGTTAGGAATTTGCACAAACCTTGCGGTTCGTTCACACTTGCTTTCAAATTCTGGATTACATACTGCATGGTCTAAACCAGGACTAAACCAGGAGTCTATATTGGGACTAAACTGGGATCAAACCGGCAAGTGTGAACACATTTAAGCTTTCAATTGGCAACAGATTTTTTTAAATTTTTATATATAAAAATAAATGATATGCAAAGAAGATGTTGAATGAACTCAATGGCAGTTTTTGTTTTCAGTGAATTGCAGCAATATTAACCACAAACAGAAAAATAAACAGCAAATTCTACCATGACCTGTCCTCCCCCTTTAACCTGTGAATGTCACATAAACCCAAACTAATGAACACAGTTATACTGGACCGAGGACTCACCAGGACAGGGCCTCTCCTTGCACACCTGAGTCTGTGTGTCGCTGCCTTCACACTGGGGTCCATCAAAAGCAGGAGGGGGATTATTGCACAGTTTCACTCTGGACTGCATCCCTTTACCACACGTCTCACTGCACGGGCTCCAGGCGAGCCAGGGACCCCAGTTACCTGCCACTGCAAAATTATGCAACAGAAAAATATATATGGTATAACACAAACCAGATCTTATAATATAAATATGTATCATCATTTATTTGTTTGCCCTTTGAATGACATCATCTTAATTATAAATATTTCCTTGGACCACTACTTTGTACTTAAATATATTAAGTAATACTATTTTGAAGTACTTTTTTTGCTTTAAGGTAGAAAGAATTAGCTGGTACTTTCAAATGGTTTGTGGTAAACTAACATTTCAAACTCTACGCTTTATCTAATCTGTGCTTTCTGTTCACATTTACCTGGACATGGCCTGACACTGCACATCATGACCTCCACAGCTTTACCCTCACACGCTCTGCCCCCATGCTGCACGGGGGGGTCACTGCAGGTCCGGACCCGGGTCCTGTTGCCATGACCACAAGTCCGGGAACATTCCTCCCAAACTGACCACTCAGACCAGTTACCATCCACTGCACACATTTAAAACACATGCACTGTTAGTACTGTCAATAACAATACATGAAGGCCTGACTGTCACCATGATCACAATATTGTCTTAAAGCTGCACTATGTAACTTTTCTAGAGAAGCATATGTCACCAGCCTGTCAGCATTATACTTACAAGACGTATGCAAGACTTATACTATAATACAAGTTATATTGTGTAGAATTCTGGGCAAAGTAATAACCTTTTTATGGAGACGAGCAGTTGGCTGACCCTTTCTTCAGAAAAGTTACATAAAAGACTTTTAAATTAACCAGTATTTCTATCTCAGTATCCCTTTATGGTCCCTAACATTTGAGCCTATTACAATATTACTGCTACTTTGCTTTTTGGGTTACAGTGCCAGTCACAGCCAAATATTATAATTTTGTTATTCTCTAAAACCATATATCGCACATTAGAATCGTGACGGGCTTAAAAGTGTCCATTCCAGACACACTCACCTGGACATGGTTTTCCATGGCAGCTGCGTGTCTCTGAAGCTGGCCCTGTGCAGTGGTGCCCCCCATTGGCTGGGAGTGGGTTATTACACTGTCTCAGTCTCTTCTGACCTCCAGCTCCACAGGACACACTACAGGGACCCCACTCAGCCCACTCAGAGTATCCACCATGCACTGAAAGACAGTTTTGTGACATACATTATTCATACTCATTATATTCACAGGCTTCAGTTTCCTGTTATAGATGCAATTATTAGTTTCTGAAGCTCTATGACAACAGAGCTGCACAACATTTTTTTTCCAATTCATCTTTAACCCATGCATAGACCTATATAATTTAATGAAATAAGAAGCACGTCTATTAATAAGCAGATTCTACACTTAGAATCAGCAGGACAAATTGAAGCTTTTACCCCCACCTGAAGAATATCATACTTCCCAATTCATTTCTACTGTATTGTTATTATTGATAGACACATAATAGACAGAAACTTTATTAATCCTAAAGGGAATTTCAAAGTGGCCAGCTGCTTTAATACAGAAAACAGCATTCAATCAAGCAGCAATTGTATTCTACTTACAGCAAACCACATACTTTTAATGACAGAATACTGGACCTCAATTAAAATGTGACTGATTGTAAAACCCCTTTTAGGTATTTTGTATTTCATTTGTGCAGCACCCACCTCGCACAGTGAGAGTGACTCTGACCAGCACAGACCCGAGCAGGTTTCTGGCCACACACTCGTACTCTGCTGTGTCCTCCTTCTGGACACTGGTGACGCGCAGGGAGCCATTGGTCAAACTGGAGAATCTCTCGTTACCCAAAAGTGGGCGCCCCTCTCGAGACCACTCCACCATCGGGGTGGGCTCTCCCTCCGCCTGGCAGTTCAGGACCACTGTAGTACCAGCGTCAATCACTGTATCAGAGGGCTCCACTACTATAGCTGGTGCACCTGAAATGAAAAAAAAAAAAAA